>BGPR01000033.1:1853727-1922251 GCA_013235015.1 Araneus ventricosus | reverse complement strand
AAAAGAAAGTTTGTGGTGAAATTGTATAAATAGAAGCATTTTAAAAGGCTTAATTTTTTTAAAAATAAATTTGTAACTTTGAACCTGAAAAAATATTTTAGAAATTTAAGTTTTGCACAGTTTACATTTATTTACAGTAAAAGCTTAACTAACTGGATCTCTGAAAGACCATTTTGATGCCTGAAAAGTCTGGAGTTGAGGTGATGGGAAAATGGGGGGGTTTTTTTCCTAAAGGTTTTGGCCAATAATTTGTTTTATTATTTGAAATGTGCATTAAATATAATTTTAAGAACACTTGCATCTTCCATAACATTGTCTTACAACATATTTTATGAAGATTTAATTTAATATTGATGATAAAAAAGTATGTTCTGTAAATGATTTACCTATGTATAGATTGTGTAGTACATATAAAAATAGCTGACTAAACTGAAAATATTTTACTCAGCAAGAATAATGAAACTTTTTTTGTGATCATAAACAAACTTAGATTGAATATCAAAAACTAATTATCTTTAAAAATCGAGGGTTATTGTAATGCGCTTTGCTCCCTCCCCGACGAATTACTTAATTGGATTAACATCTGCAGTATTCAAGATTAAAACAAATAAGGAAAAGAAAGAGATCTCACCAATCTGAGTACCTCCCAAAGGGGTTACCGACTGACCTTTATTTTTTTTTTGTTGGACATTTTGCTTAGTCTCGTGAAAGGTGAGGACCATTTATTTATTTTTTTTTTGGTTCTCACTTTTGCTTTTGAACCCTCCCCCCCCCCCCCCATAAAAAAATCTGTGTATGTCACATTACTGTATATTGCTTTTTTTCCCTTCTACGCCCTTCCGTGCGGAGCGGACGTTGCATTCCAGAAATAAATTGTTGGCGTGAATGGAAATGCACGCACGTGTGCTAAATTTTGGTATGCTGATGTAAAATCTTTCGAAAAACTCATTTTCTATCTTTTCTGGTTAGTTGAGCTTTCCGGATACTTGAATGCCGAATAATCGAGAATTTACTGTACTACAAGATTTTAAAAAGTTAGGTCAAAATTGTAGGAAAAAAAATTGGGGGGTGCCTAATCCCCTTATGCATGATTGTCATCAAAATCTTGGAAGGAAAAATTGCCAAATATTAGAAATTGAAATAATTGCAGGAGAATGTTCAAGCCTGAATGGACAGGCTCCCACTGTTACTGTGTATTTTATATACGAAGTTCTCAATTTCATTGTGGCCCAATAGCTAATTTCTAAATCATTAGAGATAAACATATAGTTCCAGTTGGACAAATGACGGAAGAATTATATTTTGTGTTGTTTGAGTTAATAAGTGTACTGCTGAAAAAATTACGAAGTCTAAATTTTTATACAGCCCCCCCCCCCCAGTCTTATTAATCATATTTAGTAAAATATTCTTGACAGACTAAAATCTTAAACAAAAAAATTCCACTCTTGTTCCGAAAATTCCACTCCAAAACAAACAACTGAAAGAGTTACGGAGCTTTGAATTTTATACGAGGCGTGTCTGGAAAGTAAGTACCGTTTTGGAATGACTCGCATAAAAACTGTTTTTTTTTTTTTTAATCAAAATAAAATTTATTTTTACATGAAATAGCACTTCGTAAACTATTTTTCTACATAGTTACTACCATTGTTCAGACATTTGTCATAGCGAGAAACCAACTTGTTTATATCCTCTTCAAAGAAAGATGCCGCCTCTGCTGAACACCGTTTTTTGCGTCGTCATCGCTATCAAAGCGCCTACCTCTAAAATCAATCTTCAAGTTCAAGAACAAACCCAAGTTTCATCACCGGTCACAATTTTGTTTAGAAATTCATTGCCCTCTTCACTGCATCGGGTACGAAATATCAAAGCACTGCCAAGCCACTTTGTTTTGTGGACATCCGTTAGCATTTTTCAGAATCCGACGGGAACACAATTTACGATAATTTAAGCGATTTGTGACAATCTCATGCAAAACAGTTTTTGAAGTTTGTGGAAACTCATCAAAAAGCATTCTTATTGTGATCCGTCTGTTTTCACGAATTTTCTCATTCACTTTTGCAATGAAACCATCATTGACAACAGAAGGTCGCCCACTCCATGCTTTGTCATGAACATTGGTGCGTCCATCATTAAATTGTCGAACACACTTTCTAACCATTCCATCAGTCATTACATTTTCACCATAAATCTCTACAAGTTGACAATGAATTTCAGCTGGCTTAACTTTCTTTGCGTTCAAAAACCGTATTACAGAACACACTTCAGTCGGCAGGATCGGAAATCGTCTTAACATTTTGAACGCTCACTAACTTGAACTTGAATGATAGGAGTTATGGGATTTGAAGCAACAAAGGCTGTAATCCCCTACGCTCACTAACACATGTAAACACAACACAATCCGGCTGCAATGGCGTCAGTGGACAGACAATGAACCTGAAACACGTGTGCGGAACTGCAACACTAGTGCTGCAGTGGCGGTAGAACGAAACGGTACTTACTTTCCGGACACGCCTCGTAATTTTAAACCAATCAGTGGCTAGCAATAGTTTAGAATTTAGTTATTGGACACAATAAGAGTGGACACTCTGTATAATTAATGAAACTTGACGTTGCAAATGTGTTTATTCATTTTACAATATTATACATTTTGTTTTATATAGCTATTTCTGGAACAGCAATGCTTTACGCCAGACTGTGAGGGAATAATTATCAAGATACAAAGCATCAGCAAAGAAGGAAATGTGGCAAAAGAGGTAAAATTTTCTGTTTCTTCTGTAGACAGAAATATTTGCTTAAAAGGAAAAAAATGAAAAATAATATTTCACAACTTTTGTATTAAAATTCTTGAAGCTTTGATTATATTGTTACCTATTTTTTATCAATAATTTTTGAAAAGACATCTGTTGATGATTTACAGTAATTCTCTGCATAATTGGATATTTCAGACTTTTTACAGTTATTATCAACATAATACTTTTTTCCCCCACACCAATCCAGTTTACTCTAAGGATGTAAAACTTTACAGGAATCAGGGGGAAGAAAAATTTCAAAGTAACATTGGGTGAAAAGTAAGCATAAATATTATACATAATGACCCATCCATCAGGAGTGAAGAACAAAAAAAGTTCAACGTAACATACTGAACCCACCTTGGGTGAAAAAGAAACTGAAGGCGTGGGAATTGAATACAAGTCCAATTCATAAAATCGTCTTTATTAAAAACATGAATAAGATTAATAAGATGCACCACTCAGGTGCTCACACAGACAGGTACAAGTGAACTGAAACTGGTAAAGTTTCGCAAAGGAAGAGAGCTAAATACAAGCGAGTGAAACGACAATGCCAATTGGTAATGCTGAATCTGCATAAACTGCTATCTTTTGCCAACGCTTGCATCCAACAGAAACATAAATCTATATATATGAAACTCGATGTATATATGTTTGTTCCAGCATCTCTTTCGAACGGCTAAAGGGATTTCGATGAAATTCGGTACACATGTGCCTCATTAACACACTTGGAAGTATAGGAAGGGTAAATAAGCCCTAACACGGTTTCTCAGGGTAGGGTAGGGCAAAATCTCCAAAATGCATATAACAAATAGGCCGACTGATTCGCTTGGGGATTTTGGCGGCTTGGGCTATTTTGATGAAATTTAGTACCAGATTTGGCAGCAAGAATATATCTCTAAAAGTAGATTTATCGTTACAAACAGTATTGTTATACACAAGTTTCACTGTATTATTTTTGTTTATTTGAAATTTATTTTACTCGGAATGGCAACAAAATGATAGTTGTTAAAATATTATTAAACGAAGTAAAAAAGTTGAATGAAATAAAAATTCTATGAAGATGAATATATGCCAATTGTCTTACTAATTTATAATTTGAATTGATAAAATTGCTATGAAGACTGACAAAAGAGAGATAACTGAATTGGTTATGAATTTTCTGATTTACTATGCGCTCTAATGTAATATTAATCTTTATTTTAAAGGAACTGAGATGTTTCGTACTATCAAAATGTCAATGTTTCATTTTATTCTCATAGAGTAGGGTACAATTAATCGATTCCAGAAATAAATAATATGCATGGATTAGAAAAATTCCGAAAGCTCATATCTTAAGATTTAAAAATCTAATGAAAAGATACAAACTAAATCACGTATTGTGCTGACTTCGGGATGATTTTATGTAAAATCGTTTTTTTCTAAGCATACCTATTTGTGGTCATGTATTTGCAGATAATCTCATCACAGCACATTTTCGATTTTCTAGCAGAAAAACAAATACTTTGAGATATAAGTATGTTTATATTGTTTTATAATATAAACCTCATTTTCTTGCTATATCTATTATATTTTCACACGTTGGCTGCTGATCACACACATTGACTACATAATTAGATTACCCCTTCTTTACTATAGTTAACCCATTAGTTGCGGGTGTGGATTATAAATCACATATATAACAAAGTACTCACAGTTTTTAAAAAATGTTTCTTTTCCTCTGTATAACAAGGTTTTTATGCGAAAATGACTGGGCAACTCTGGGTAATCTGCTAGTAATATGATAAAATATAAACAGTATGTGTAACAGTAAGCAAAGATAATATGATAAAAATATTCATAAATAAGACACATGAGTATTATTTATCCATATACTTTGAATAGAGAGTATGTTGTTTAAAATGGTGTGGGGAGCTAGTAAGCAATTATAGCTTCTTGAGACTTGTGGCTGTCAAGTGGAAACTTGGAAGAAAGTTGCAATCTGCTTTTTATAAAAGAACTAGCTGATATACCTGGCGTTGTTCAGAATTAAATTTTCATGTCTTATATTTTTAATTTAAAAACTACTTTTGTTTAAAATATTATTACACACAAAACCATTTTATCTTCTGAAACATTTTTTAATTAAAATGACAATATCAATTGAATGAAAGGATTCTTAGAAATGTTAAAAGCTAATTTTCTCCAAGTTTAATTAAACAGACAATTAATTAAAATAATATTTTTATTATATAAAATTTAAAATAAAGTGTTATCTTTTAGTATTCTTACAAAATTCTGTTCTGTCAACAGTTCTTCGTATGTATTCTTATTCTTCAATAATGAAAACAATTGTTACATATTGTGTATAAAATTAATTTTTAAAAAATTTATTAAAATTAGAGAAACAAATCCAGGGTTCGTACGCGTCCTTACAAGTCCTTACTTTTACATTTAGTCCTTAAAAGTCCTTACCTTTACATTTAGTCCTTAAAAGTCCTTACTTTTACATTTAGTCCTTAAAAGTCCTTACTTTTACATTTAGTCCTTAAAAGTCCTTACTTTTACATTTAGTCCTTACAAATCCTTATTTTTATGCCCCATTTTTAAAAAGTCCTTAAGAGTCCTTACTTTTTACTCTGCCATTATTTAAAAATTTCACCGATTATCGTTTTCCTAATTCCTCCTTCTCGGTGGCTCTGTTGTCGTTCGACGTGGCTCTTGCGGAATGGGGGGGGGGCGATTCGCGTTCTACGAATCCATATCCATCGCATACACTTTGGGATATAAGGGAGGAGTTACAGATGGCCTTTATTGGTCCATGGTCCATAGGAATGATTGTCAAAACTGCTGTTACCATTTTTAGAACAGTATCAAAGTGATAAATCTTTACTTCCATTTTTTGCCAGTGATGTATTAAAACTTGTTAATGATTGCATTCAAAATTTTGAAACCGGAGAATGAAAGAATTGAGAAACCTGAGACTTTATGCAAATTCAACTTCAGTGACCCAAACTTGTATAATGATAAAAGTTAAGCGTATTTAGGATTTGCTGCAGAGCAACTAATAAAAGAAAAGATAACAAATAAGGAATTAGCAGACAAGGATGTTTTCACACTCAGACAGGATAGTTGGGAAAACATCAATGATAAAACATTTCATGCAGAAATGTCCTGTGAATTACACACTAGTACGACATGCGATTTGCATGATCCATGAGTAATGGCTGGATATCCCAAAAAAGCAAAGGAAAATGAAAGAGGTATTTATAAGAGGTGTTGAAAATGTAAAATGTGCTGTCGCAAAATAATCGTATATTGGAAAAAGATTGCGACGAAATTTTGTTACTCTATGCAAATTTTCTGTTAAATATTGTAAAGCCAAATTCATTTGAATTTACTTCTTTCAAACCAAAGAGTGATTCCCTTGATACTTTTATACAAACTTATTTTAGCAATAATCATTATGAAAAAGTTTGGAGGATTATCAAAATAGTATTAATACTGTCGCACGGACAAGGAAATTTTTTGGTGAACGAGGCCCTGGAAATAGAAAATTTAAAAGACGCTTCATATATTTCCCAGTGTGCAATTCATAAATTTATTAAGCGGTCTGGGGCTATTTATGACTTAAAAATTACTAAAGAAATGAGGACGGCTGCCACCTCAGCTAGTGTAAAATGCATGCAGTATTTAGAAAGTGAATGAACCAAAGAAAAAACTGAAACGAAAAGCTCTAGAGGAGGAAATAGATTTTTTAAAACAAAAGAAAATGTTTCTCCGAAAGGACATACACCAAACAAATGAGGAAGCAAATGATTTAGCTAATGAGGCTGAAAAGTCAAAGGACATAAATTTATTTATTCAATCGCATGAACTAAGAAAAACAATTACTAGAAAAGAAATTAAAATAAATACCTTGGATGTAAAATTAAATGAAAAAAGTTTGGAATTAAAAGATATTTAATTTGATTACCAGTTTCATGGTTTTTCTTTCATCAGTTTATTAACTCGTATTTTAAGGAGTTTTTGTTGTGTTAAATTTGTAATATATCTCCTATGTTTTATATTATACTTTATCATCTAATAGGTTGAATTTGCAAAAATGAGACATTTTATTTGAAAATGTGTACGACAATTCGTTAAGTTTATTCAATTTAGAGGTCCTTATTTTTTGGTCTTTTTAGTCCTTAAAAGTCCTTGATTTTCTTTTAAGGAAATGTGTATGAACCCTGAAATCGTAAGGCAATAAAATTTGTTGCACTGAAAAGCTAATTTTTTAAGCTTTAATACAGTGTAAAAATTATTTTTATGAGATTATATTTTTGAAATATGTTGCTGAAAAATGCCAAAATCTTACTTATTTCATAATTGACTTTTGGGGTTTAACTTTGCTATATATATATATATATATACCTTTTATATATATATATATACCTTTTATATATATATACATACCTTTATATATATATATATATATATACCCAGCAATGCTAGGGGTCATAGTATTTTTATAGGCTAACACATTTGATTTGATTTCACAAAAACTGTCGCAATTTTTCTAAAACATAAATTTCCTTCGCCTTTATTATTTTTGAATTTAACCTTTTAAAGCTAGCCTGTTTATTACTCTGGATCAATATGGTTTGAATAAAATTGCAAGGAGTTTGAACAATGATCATGTATTTTAAACTTTCAAACAACATGTAATACAATGATTAAAGCGAGTATAAAGATTTGTTCAGTAAACAGTCAAATATACAGCTTTCTAACTACAGAGATCAATCTGTACTAATACAGAAATAACCTTTTATGCTAGCCTGTTTATTACTCTAAATTAATACAGTTTGAATGAAAACGCTAGTAGTAGAAAGGTGCACCATTGCCTAGCAACGAAATATCTATAAATTTGCTTTATTTCAAAATTGCCTGCATGTAGTTAACAATTTATTAAATAGTGAAAAATTAATAATAGTTGAAGGAAACATTACACAGATATAAAATTGGTATCATTGAAAAGGTAAAAATGTGAACTTTTAAGATGGAATAAAAATATTTTTGGTGTGACAAATTTCTCCGAAGTTACTCTCGGAAGAACAGTTTTGGCTAATTTCTAATTAACTGACTTTTTTATTAACTTTTGGACTTCAAAAAGTTTACAGGTATCTTCCCCTCGTCTTTAATAATAAGTGTGCAAAATTTGGTTGAAATCGGTCCAGTGGTTTAGGAGTTCATGTGGAACATAATACTTACATGCAAACATACATACTGTAACAAATTCTGTAAATGTAATGACTTGGTGAGATTTTTGGCGACAAAGTTTGGCTGCATATTTTGCGACTTGACGTTACAAAATTTTTACCCTTTTCTAGAAAATTCGACAGTCTCCTGAGTATATAAAGTTGCTCATTGCAAGCGTGATCAGTTCAGTTGCTGTTTTGCTTTGATCAAGTGAACTTAATTTGCAATCGCCGTTCACAAGGCCAAGTGACTAAGCCATTTTGCGGTATATTGTTTTGAGTTTTTACCTTGCTCTGTGCTATGAGCTGATTTGAACTGTTGTAGTTTTTTGAAGACTGGATTGTTTTTGCTCTGTCAACTGTAAATATTTGTAAATACAGCTGTAAATAAATTTTTGTTTGTGCTGTCTTGATGAAAGTCCATTCAAATCGTAACAGTACAATGACTTTTATTTGTATTAAGATTTGTGCTTCGCCAATTAAGTTTTTAACTGGTTTAATCTGATGTTTTATTACACAATAATATTTTAATTAATAAACATAAAATATTTTTTATTTCTATAAGTTTTGACTCATGGTGTTAAAAATGCAAAAGGTAAAAGATAATAAATATGAAAATCATTCATTTTTTTTTTTTTTTACTAAACTTGGTTTTCTTTTTCAGTTTGTGCACGCTGATGGAAAAAAATCTACAAAACCAAAAAAATCAAAGTAAGCCAATGATGATTATATTTTGTAAAACTATTAAGAAAGCAAAAATATTAAATGACACTTTTTAAAGTTAACTGGGTTTTTCTGTTACCTTATTTGCATTGCAATGTGATTTTTCTTATTAAGACTCTTAATCAAAAAATTTTTTCTTATAGCATGAAATGCTGTATTTATTAATTTTTCCTACATCATTAGATTAGAGAAGAAACTTGAAATAAAAGAAGAAAAGCGAAGGAAGCGTAAAGACAGTAATTCTAGAACTGACTCTACTTCTGAAGTTCCAGAAGAAATTGCTAATGAGAAACTTAATGAGACTGGAGCTGGTAGTTCTACTAATGAGCCAGAAATTCAAGCAAAATCCGAGACAAAAGATAATAATGGAAACATAAATGAGCATAATGTTCCACAACTTCCTGGTAAACTTTTCTGTTAATATAAATAAAATTTTAAACTATATTTGTTTTTTAGAATTCAATGTTCTTCTAGAACTTTTCCTCAAGTGATTTTATGTGATTTCTTTCTTTCTAATTTTTAACTGGGAATGAACTTCAAAAAATTGTTCTGTCAGAATAATTCTTGTCTGCCTTAAAAATAATTTGTACTAGTCAAATATATATATATATATTTACAAATTTCTTAGAAGTTTCTTAATTGGATGTTATTTAAATATTTTAACTCTCTCCTTTTGTAAGTATATTTCAAGCATTATGTCACTGTATGTTAACATCTTATTTTAATTAGTTGTAATTTGCTACTTAATATTGTGTAGACTTATTTTTCGCAGTGAATTAAGCCATATTTGTCAACTTGTGTCGATCTTAGTGCTTCATATTACATAATCAAAAAAAAAAAATGTTAAATGAACATTCCCTTTTTATTTTTGGAATTGTACACTAATATTCGAAACTATTAGAATTAGACCTTGTCTAGATTTTATGTATTAACATCTTCATATCTTCTGTGCAAAATGCAAAAAAATTCAGTGTAAACATTTTAGTTGCTAGCTGTTTTAATTTTCAAAAATCTAAATAATTTAGAAGAATCTAAAAAATATGCCTTTGGTATTACACTTCGAAAGAATATTGATATTTATTTTTTTTTTCTTTTAATTTATTTAACTACAGTTTTACTTGCCTGCTTCAAAGTACTTTCTTTCATGAGGATGTTAATATTTTATGAATACTATTATCTATAGTTGCAGATTTTGCTTAATCTTTTGATAGCAATCCCTTGTGTCTTTTTCCACCTGCCTATAGACAATACAAATTTTTAGTGATGCTTAAATTATTGTACTTAAGTCTATGTCACATAGTATTTTTGATAACTACAAGATTTTTAAAAACTCTTATTAGAAACAGTGTTTTTAAAATAAATTAAAAAAGAATATTTATATTTTAAGAAAAAATGAATTTTTTTTTAATGAAATTAAAAATTGGGATGGGTTCTAACGTTTACAAAAATTGGGAAATATGATTTAATGAAACTGCAAAAAGTGTACGGTTTTTATAGGAATCGAAGGAATAAAAAAAAAAGAAAATCTCACTGAGAGAATTTTTATATTTATAGAATGATTCATTTCACTTTGCTTTTTTTGCCAGCAAAAAAAAGTTCTTATTAGAGTTAAAAGTATAAACATGCACTTGATGATATACTACATATGTATAGTTTAAGCTGTTTCTAAATTGCCATATTAAAACATCTTTACCCAATTAATTAGATATACCAAAAAAATTAAATAATGCAATTGTATTGGAGATGGGAAATTATTAATTAACCGGAAAGGGTGCATTAATAAAGTTGTAATGGTAAAAAAAAAAAAAAAAGTTAGAATATTTTAAAGTTCTAGCTTAAAATTTATTAAATTCATAATATAAAAGCATTGATAATGTGCTACTTATACTTTACATGTGTTTTTTTTTATGTTTTACGACTTTCTTTTTTGGATAATAATAATTAATCTTCAGTGTATCAGATCAGTGCATTTACATATTATGCTGTAAGAACTCTTATCATTTTTATGCAAATATAGTTTTAAAATCTTTTCTTGATTATAAGAACTAAATTCATTAAGCAACTTATTTGCTTTCATTATCTTTCAGTCAATGCAGAGCCTCTTATTGTACTTAAAAAAGAAAAATTTATTCAAGTGAGTAAAATTTTTAGATTAAATGTTTTCAAGAATAAGTTTTTTAATAACTGAGACTTTGTTATTTTCCAAAGTTGTGAATGCATTTCATGTGCATCTTTTATGCTATATTTTAGGAAACATCCAACAAAATTCCCACAAAAGTAAAGGAACATAAGAAAGTTAAAAATAACACTTACAGTATTGATGAATTCTTGCAGAACTCTGATGCACCCTTGTATAGGTAAATAAATTATATTAAATACTTTAAACTATTTTTGCTAATAAAATATGTTGGATATCTACTGGTAAAAAGAAATTAACTATAAATGGGGCAAAATGCCTGATACTTCTTAGAAATCCTAATACATGAATACTTGTATCTTTATAAAAATCTTTTGTTTTAAATCTAAAATATATTTTGTATATGTTCAGGTTTCCACATTATCAGTAAATGATTTACTATGTATGAATTTTTAATTCTTAATGTTTAATATGTATTCCTGTAGAAGCAAGCGAATTAAGAATATATGAAATAAATGTTTCTATGAAATGTCTCTGCTAATTTAAATAGTTGCAGCCTTCTAAGTATATGTGTTAAAGAATTCAATGTAAAAAGCTTGATATGTTTTATTCCCCTCGTTAATTTTTTTAAAGTTTAACTTAAACTAGTGGATTTTTCAGAATTGCTGTTAATCCATGACTTCACCTGATTAGAAAGTATGGAACTTGTTTCTTAAAATTTTGTATCCTGTTGGATATAGAATTCCTGTGTGATGCTTTTTTCTTGCTTGGGCTTTTAAACCTTCTTCTACAACAGCAGTAGATTTTAGCTAACCAAGGGACAAAATTTAATTTCTTATTTAGTGAAGCCATGTATCAACAGTAATTCTGAAAAATTTGTGATTTTAAATTTCAAAATATGAAAAGCGAAATCAAGCTTTCTAATCCTTCTTGTGAATTCTTCCAATCAAATATACTTCACAAATTATGAATATTTTGAAATGCGCATGAACTTATATAGATATACAGTCAAACCCCGGTGTAACGAATCAAGGATATAACAAACCCTCTGTTATAACAAACTTTTCAAATGGTACCAACCGAACTCCTAGTTCACTACTGTATTTTCAAATGCTTGTAACGAACTTCAAAAGCAAAGAATCTAGATATTGCGTACCAAAATTCTCACTTTTCTAGCTAAATGGTTAGAAAAGCACTGAGTAAATGCTTTTTTCCCAAACCAAAATCAAACATTTTGGATGTTGGAATGACGTCTTGATTACATCTGATGCACTAAGTGATGAAGATATAATTTCCCTTATAAAAGAAGGATTTGATTGACGATTCATCTTCAGATGTGGAAGACGCAGGCAGACATGACACATTTCTACGGAAACAGATTTCCGCTTTTTCGGCATCGTATTTTATAATTCTTAGTGTTCTTTTATTTAATAATTCTACAATATTTTTAATATCTCAAGCACTTTTTATATAAATTTATTTTATTGTTCAATTAATCATATATATTTTACTTCTCGGTATTTATGTTTGGCATGATTCTTTATTTATGAAGTTCAGCTTTTTTTGTTCCAAGCCTGTGTCATCTCTGCAAAGGCTATGCAAGTTCAAATCCTTCAATTTCTGATGTGAAGGCAGCTGTGACATTTTGAAAAATTTCTTTGCAACAGAAACTGTGGATAAAAATGTTGTGTACTTGTTTTTATATATGAACTGGCGGCCTTTTGTCAGAAATAAAATTACAACTGAATCTCTTACACATGATTTTATATTCTTGGTTCCCTTAACAAAGTAGTTTTAAACATCAAATTGCTATAGACATTTAAACTGAGTTCTTTTTGTAGCCTTTCACTTGTTCTGTTCCTTGTCTTCCTTAACGTAAAATGCGCATTTGATATGTCTAGCAGCATGCTAATTGGCTTAAAGTACACTAATAAAAAGAATTAAAACATAGCAATGATAATCTTTCATTTTACTGGATTATTTCATTATATACTTACCTTCTTGAGGACTTCCTTTACAGATTTCACAGAAAAATTGATCAAATAAAAGAAGAAAGTAAAATTCAGTGCGATATTTTCTTAGCTTTCAACAATGGAAGGGAAACACGCAATTAAATATGTGTTTAAATAATGAAAACGGTTTGAAATGCATTGCAACAATGAAAAGTATTGTTGTAAATTATACCAAAAATATTTTTAAAATTTATTAAAAATAGAGAAAAAATTGTATGACAACTTAATTGATGTCATTGAAAAGATAATTTTTTAAATTTTCAGATGGTGTAAAAATAATTTTTGTGCTGTAATATTTTTGGATGTTATTAAAGAAAAATGCCAAAATTTAGCTTAATTTTTAATTAAAATTTCAAAAAATGGCTCGGAGGTGCACATTCCCACCCTCCAAAAGTATGTTGGTGCCAAATTTTGTTGCTCTAGGTCTAGCGGTCTGTCCTGTAGAGCACCAACCCACACACATACATTCTCCTTTATTATTAGTAGAGATAAGAAGATATATAAAATGTATCTGAAGTATAGGTGCTGTCAACAAAAAGTCATGGCTTATTTTCATACTTTAGAGAAATAAATGTCAGTACAATAATTACACCCTTTAAGTTTTTTTAAAGCAAATATTTATTTTAATTTATTATAGCCCATTAATATTGTAATTCACTGTAATTAATTTGTTCAACACAAAAATGTGGTTAAGGATTTTATCAAATCTTGTGTAGCCATTATTTGAAAAAATGGATATAGCAAACTTCTGGATCAGTCTGTTAAGTTATAATAAGGTTTGACTGTTTATATTTTCCAGAAAAGCACCAAAGAATGTGCCAACAAATATTTTGTAGTCAAATATCTAACATTTGTAAATAAGCTCTTTTGTATTTGCGAGAATTTGAAATGCTTTGAATGCCGTTTTAATATTATTTCGGAACTACACTGCATGTTTGGAAATAAATTCACTTTAAAAATAAAATTGTTAAAGAAATAAAGTCAAGATTTTTTTATGAAACCACTTGTTCTTTTTTGTGTAATCTGATAGATACCCTGTTGTATCCTTTTAACTTAAAAATGTATTGTTTTAAATCTTGATTACTAAATTTCCTTCCCCTATTAATTTTGGCATTTTGATAATTTCCTGAAAAAAATAAAATACAGTCTAAAATCAAAATGAACTAACAAATTTTCCTTTCTAGCAATGACTATCAACTAAGACTGAGCACACTGAGACAAAATAATCAAAGTTTGACAGATGGGATCTGGTCAAAGAGTAGTATAAAGTTAGTATATTTTACAAGAAAATTGTACTTTAGATAACACTACCTAAATAGAATATGGGATTTCCATACTATTATTTTTTTAATATAAATTTGGCACACTGTAAAAGTTTTGCTTCCATGTCAGATTTTATCCACTACTTTAGAGATATTTCACAAAAGCTTGATCCTTCAGAAAAATAATTTTGAAATTTGTTGTAGTAATCTATATATATAAAACACTAAGGTATGTGGCACAGAAAAGAGTTTAATTTCTCTTTTGCCGATGGCAACAATCGGTTTGTTTACAAAACAAAACCGGTAGCCATGTTAGGCATACACTGCTACTATATTCGTTCTGGTGTAAAACAACTTTTTCTCAAAAGAGAAAATGAGTTTACGACGTCGAGTTCACAATATTTCTTACAATATAATGAAACTTTGGATGAAATTGTTTAAAAGAGATCAGTTAGAAATGTAGCAGATGGGCTTAGGGAAGCCAAATAATATTCAGATCAGTGTCAAAGTAGTTTAAGTCAGTGTGTTAAATTCACAAATTGAGGTGAACTCCTCTGATCTTACTGTTGTGAACATTCTGTATTGGGTACCATTCCATTACACACACACTACTTGACACTTCTTTTTGTCTTGGTAAATTTTCTTGGAGCGTTGAATCACTAGCTTGGCTCAATTTCTTTCTTGACGATAAAGTTGACATGTCCTGTATTTTTGGCGAGCTGAAGCATCAAAAGCCAGGATGCGTTAATCTGGCCTAAAATCCATGCTGTACATATAGCTGAACGCAGATGCTCTGCGCAAAATTAGCTAGTATCTAATATTACCATATATATAATTGTGCTAAATAATAAAAATAAAATTTACTGATAAAAACAAACATCATAGTAGTCTTAATTTTGGTTTGAATTAAATAAATGTTCCTCAAATAGAATCTCTTGGAAATTGGTATAACATTTTGTAGCATACTATGCATTTGTCTTAACGTCTTATGATTCATGAAAGCAAAACTTTTTCTTTCCGAGAAATTTAATAAGGAATCACTTTGAATAATTTCGTTAGTAATATGAACAGTATGTGACGGTAATAATTTGATATTTTTCCAATTAAATTATAATTCAAGAATTGAACATTTTTAATTGTAACATTTTGGATCAGTGATATTGATACATATAAATGTTATATATTTTTTTATAAACTAGCAGCAGAGCTTAATAATTACTGATGGGTTGTAAGATAAATACCTAAATGAGAAAAAGTGTGATCTGTCCCTGGAACAATTCATTTATCTTTAAAATCATAAATATGGCTCACCAAAACCTAATGCAATACTTTTTTTAAAAAATACTGCAATATTTTTTTAAATCAAATTTTCTGTAGGAAACAAACCAGATAAGAATCTTGACTGTTCTCTACAAAATCTTTGTGTGATTAGAATTTTGATAAGTTTTAGAAAAAAATTTTGAAGGAATAATGTTAAAGACTTGATTGTTACCTTCCCCCCCCCCCCCCATCAATACAAATAAACTTATCACTTTCCTGTATATGAGCTATTGGGTAATGGTTAAACTTGGTCATATTGTGTAATATAATCTTAGAACATTCAGTCTATTTACACTTTTTGCAGATGCTAACTTATATTTATGTAATGTAAATAAAATGAAGCTATTATTTGTTTTTAGTAAGTATGTCTTTTAAAATTCATTTATGGTATTAGGAAGCTTTAAATAGTCAAATATTTTTTGTCAGAGCAAATGAAGACTATATAGTTGTTTGAAATTCATTAAATTTATTGAAAAACATTGTTTTCAGTCTGTAAGAGGATACTGCTTTGTGGATTTAAGAATTTTTTGTTTGTGATGTCTGTAGTTTTGTTGGTATTAAGTATAAATTATATTGTAGAATTGTAGTAGAAAAGAAGAATATGTGTAAAAAATATTTAATTTTAATTTAATTATGATTTTTTTTTATTAAAGCACTTTTTTTTTACATTAGTAACGCCCAGTCACCAGTGACTTCTTTTGCAACTGATGATATCCAGCCTCATTCGTCTTCTGCACCTCCTCTAACCATGCCTTTTGAAGAACCTAAAATGAAAGACACTGGACTGGATGATTTTCCTGATATAGAATTTCCCAAACCACTTATTAATGTATCTGAATGTCTCAAAAAGAATATTTATAAGTAAGTCCTATTTATCATATTAATTGATTGTAAATGGCTAGATGCAGAATTTGTTCAACTAACAGAAAAGAGTATAGTAATCTTATCTTTTGGGTATAAAAATATATTAAGTCTGTAATAGTGGCCTCCTTAAACTTTTTCCTCTTGTTAACTCCTATTCAGGAAGAGACGAATTTCATGACCCCATTTTCATTTGAAAAATTGTTATACACCCATAATTGGAAAATAAATAACTAAATGCAGCATTAATTATTGATTAATAAAAGGGAACTCAATTTAAAATAATTATTTGGCCTAGTTTAATGGATATTTCAAGCGTTTTTAATTCTTTCCTTCAGGGGTCCTTCTTTAGGTGAGTATGGGTGTCCCAATTCCGAGGTACCTAGGGATCTGTTCTCCTTTAAAGCTTACCCTCCCTTACATATTCTGCTTTTACTTTCCAATTTCATTTCTCGATGGTAAGTGAGGGAGCTCTCCATGAGAAACTGTTGTCGCTCTGTTTGCTTTGTACTTCTCATGGATAGCCAAAAAAACCACGCATTGTCCGTGTGTGGCAACATATTAGTTGGGGGTGGTGCACTTTTGGTCCCTAGTGTATTAGTTTGGCTGGTAGCTTAGTCACATGTGGCTAACCTACTAGAGATCATTCAAAAGTCATTCTCTGGGGTTTGATATTAAGGGTGGCCAATGTTCTTGGAGGTGACTGAGCATATAGGTTCTGGCTAGCACCAGGGTAAGTGCCATGACTGGAAGTGTCCACAGCCTCTAACTTCCTTCCCTTGTTGGGCTTCCAGTTTGTGCACAGCATATTCTATTTCAGGATCTGGCACCAAAAAGTCCAATATAAGTTTTGAACTCTTCTCTACTAATAATAAAGGTGAATGTGTGTCCATGTGTTGGTCCTCTACAGGGCAGACTGCTAGACCTAGAGCTACGAAATTTGGCACGAGCATTCTTTGGAGGTTGGGAATGTGCACCTCGGAGACGGGTTTTGTTTAAAATTTTAATTAATTAAAAATTAAGCAAAATTTTGGCATTTTTTTTTTTGATAACTTCCGAAAATATTACAGCACAAAACCATTTTTACGGCATCTGAGAGTGCAAAAAATTACCTTTCCATTGATATCAATTAATTTGCCATACAAATTTTTTTCTAATTTTGATAGCCTTTTAAAAATATTTTTTAGCACAATTTACAACAATGCTTTTCATTGTCACGCAATTCAAACCGTTTTCTGTTTAATTGCATGATTTTTTTTCATTGTGGAAAGCCGAGTTAATATCAATACATTTTGCTTTTGTGCTTTATTTCATCTGAAGAAATATATCCAGTAAGTTGAATGATTATGGCTGTTATGTTTTCATTACTTTTAAAGCATATTTTAATTCAGCAAACATGCTGCTGGCCATAAACTGTGTTAGAGAATTTTAATGTTAAAATCAAATGCATATTTTGCAAGAGGAATAAGAAAATGAAGATGGTGCCAACAACTTGCAATTAGATGTTGCATTACCTAATCGGTTATTTGACTCCATTAAGGACATTTGTGTAAACAGTGAGCAGAACGGATGCAAGGCCAATAAAAGAACATAAGCTAAATATCTAGCACAATCCGAAGTTTAAAATTCGTTGTTAAGAGAATTATGATTACAAAATGATGCAAGATTCAATTGAAATCATATGCCCAGCGAACAAGCTGGTCACCGAAGGCAGCTAGTACAGTGAAACCTCTTCGAACGGCCACCCCTCTTAACGGCCAATTTTTCGTGGCACGGATTTTTCGGCCCATAGACCTAATGTTAAAATAACCCTTAGCAACGGCCACCCAACCCCTCTGAACGGCCGCCGGGTGGGTTCGCCCATCCCATTTGACAAAAGCATCGGTTAGAGATTTACTTTTTAAACTGAAAAACAAACTTGAAAAAAATGGTTTTTTCCAAGAAGGGTAAAAACTTAACAGTCACAAATTGTATCCTTTTTTCAAAAGATGTAAAAAATTATTAAATAAAGTACTGTTTAGTCTTTAGATCTCGAACTTCATTTTAAATAAGAAATATGTGTCAGACTTGTTTATATTATGTATTATAGCAATTATCTTGCAATTGTAACGAAAACCCTTCAGAGCGGCCAATTTTTCTCGGAACGGAGGGGTGGCCGCTCAGAGAGGTTTCACTGTATTTAATACAAATATTGAGAGAGAAATAAAGATGCAACTGTGAAAGTTTGCATGACCCACTGTTTTAAATCTTTTTATATTGTACTTTTGAAGTTCAAATCTTCATGTTTTCTTTTTTTTTTTTTTTATGTTAACACTTATAATTTCAATCACCATTTTTATTATTCTAGACATTATCTCAGTCTTATTTTTAATCAAATTGGGGTTTTGTAATGTTCTTATTTTTCTTTCTCTTAGCTATTTCAAAGAAATGCTAGGCAAAAGTGGACCAATGCGTGTAGATGATCCTGTCCTTGTGAAAAAAATCAACAGTTTCCCAGAAGAAGCAAGAATGATTGCTGATTGTGGTGGAATAAGAAAGTTTCTACAACAGGATTTTGAATTTGCTTTTGTCAAAGACACTTATATATGCTTAGTAGAACAATTGCCATTAGCTTATAGAAAAATCAATGAAGCATCACTCCCTGTTCATGATTCAGATTTAAAGATCTCTGATGATTATGAAAGTTTTGATGCAACTGATAAAAATGGCAGTGAAATTTTTCGCTTTTCTTCTGGTCTGAATCCAGATGCCCGAGAATACAAACCTGGGATGTCTGCAAATAAGCCTTCAAGGCGTCATTCTGAAGATAATGTAGCCGAAATGGACAAACTAGACCGTAAGTCACCTGAATTAATATCATTGGTATCGAAGCCTAGACAGCCTCTTAGAGTAAACCAAGAAAATGCTTTTAAAAATGATGAATTCAATGCAAATATAGAATCTTCTTCACAACAAATAAATGCCGAAGGAGTGAATCATTCACGTAGATCTTCATTTTCTTCAAATTCTTGCTCTCAAAATCTAATTGATGCTGATTATCACTCAGGAAATAAAGTTACTGAATTAGTTAACACATTCAAAGAGCTTATTAGAATGTATTACAGTGAAGAAATGGAAGAACATAGACCTTACATTGATGCTTATTTAAAACCATACACTATTGGATGTGTACCAAAAAAATATACCAGAAGTATCCAGACTGAAGAGGTAAGCAACCCTTGTGACTTGATTTTAAAGTTTACAACTTTCCTTTTCTAATTCTTAGTATAAATTATCCCTTAATCCATCATCATTATTTGATTATCTTAAAAACACTAGAAGCACCTGCTGTGTTCCACACTGGCCCCGCCACCTTACTCTTTCATAGCTCGCGGCTATTAAATTTTTCAGTTTTAAATACTGTATATAGATTGGTGGAACAGGCTTTAAAATGAAAAATCCCCGTTTCAGTTATGATATTTTGCACAAATTTTTGGACAAAAGTTTTCAGAATTATAAATGCAGTATCACTCTAAATAAAGTGTCCATCCCCTACAATAATTTTGAGGTGCCGTATTAATTGAAGTGTATACATATAAAAAAAATACAATTTTAACTTTGCTGCATTTAGATTGACTAGTTTTGCTTGTGAAGTAGCGAAGTAAATTGGCAGAAAAAAGATTGGCAAAATCAGTCCAATCATTGAGACTGGTGACAGTTGAGGAGTGTGTTTGTGAATTCTCTCGCAAATGGAGGGTGAGGTGGGGCAGGTGACCATTGATGTCTTGTCTAGATGTCATAAATTTTAACATAAAATTAAAATTGGCTCAGTTGTTGAAACTGGGGGACTCTGTTAAGGTTTTTTCTCCATGCTGTGAAGTAGTGTTTTTTTTTTCAATTTCGCTCAATAATGGGGGAGCAGGCAACCATTGTTGACGTATATAGGAGTCATAAGCTTTCGTGTGAAATAAAATTTGTCAAAATTGGGGCAGGAGGACTGGTTCTTTGGTTTTTCCAGTTATTTCAAATATATAGATGTTGGGGGGGGGGGCAGTGGCAGCTCGTCAGCTTGGACACGAGCAGTGCTGCAAAAGTTTTATAGACCTAAGTTGCAGGAAGATTTGTGCTGATTAGTTTGATATATAAATGATATACTAAAAATTGATAGTTTTTTTTAGTTGTAAGCAAAAAACTGGAGAAGTTTGGGTTTTATATATATATATACATTTAGGCTATAACTAAAATTTCAACGAAAATTATTGGCGGCAAACTTCAGCCTCGTAATCAGCACCCGAAAAAACATAAAGAAATTAAAAAAAAAAATTACAACTCTTCCAAAATTGGATTTAAAAAAACGACTGAACTACTGAGAAAAAGCGAAAAAAGAGCCAAATGAGGAAGTCGCGCCAAATGAGAGCTGAAAAAAAAATGCAGCTCAAATTAATGCAATTTCAGGCAGAGAAAGGGTTGCTTTTCTCCTGCTTCGCGTTGCTCTTTGCATTAATATCGTATCCATAGGAGGGGCAAAACTTCAGCTCTGGTCTGTCTCTCTCTTAATTCTTGATTTATTTTCCATCTTCTTTTTACATTTTTTATTACTTTTTTGCCATTTTCGTTAATTACTGAATTCTCAACGTGGAAAAGTAAGCCAATTAGAATAAAAACAAAAATACAATCTTTTAAAATAATTTCAGGGGGGGGGGACTGTAGCTCTTATGGATGAACTAGGGGAGAGGGGTGGTAATAATATTGCATTTGTTCCTTCGGACTTCTTAAATTAGGAAAATACTTGTTTAATCTTTTTAAAAATAACTAGCATGTGTTGCATAAAAATAGTAATTGTAATCTAAGTTTTTTTTTCTGTCAGATCATGTTTTTTACTTTATCATATATACCATATGCAAAGCGAAAATATTGTTATCATAAAAAGAATTCAACCTCAAGATTTCGATGAATCTTGACATTGGACTATTCCAAGTCAAAAAATCAAATTTTGCAAAGAGGATGAGCTAGATGAGTGAAATTTGGTATATGGTCTTTACATGAAAATTGTAGATCTGTAGCGAATTTTAAACCAATTGATACTCATTTGGAAGAGGTACTGTTCCAAAATGCTTTGTCCTTTCGCTTCACTAGTTGCTGAAGCTAAACCTAAAACTTGCGATATTATGAAAGTATGGGAAAAAGTTGGGGGGAAAGCTTCCAATTTTTACATTTTACTGTTTTCCATATTTCTTCATGATTAAAATTCTGGTCTTACTTTTCCATAGATAGAAAAGGTTTCTAGAGGCACCATGAAAACTGATAATGAAATACAGGAACTGAAAGATTTGACAAGTCAATTAATGGATGACAGAAAAATTTTGGAACATGAATATAGTGCTGCCCTTGAATATGCTACCAAGTGTCAAAATAAGTCCAATGTCGAGATTGCAAATCTTAGAAAAGAATTGGAAGACAAAATGGCTTCATTAGAAGTAAGTTCTTTTTTCTAATAGATTTTACAAAAACTGCATACTTAGTAGTATCTAAAAATGTCCTTTAAAATATTTTTATTTTTTGTTCAAGAATTTTCATGTATTAAATTTTAGATCAATTTTTTTCTCCGTGCTTCTGCTTGTACATGTGTAGTAACAATTTGAGTATTTAGCATTTATCTGTCCTTTTATTCATTTTCATCTTACCTAGATCGGATTATTAAATAGGCAAAGTAGACAACTGCCTGGGGGGGGGGCTTTGAATTTGGAGGGAGGGTCAGGATATTTTTGTGGTACTTTCAATGTACAGTAAATTCTCGATTATCCGGCATTCAAGTATCCGGAAAGCTCTACTAACCGGAAAAATTAGAAAATGAATTTTTCTAAAAATTTTACATGCCAAAATTTAACACGTGCATGCCTGCTCCGTTCCATTCACGCGGACAATTTATTTCTGGAATGCAATGTCCGCTCCGCACGGAGGGGCGTAGAAGGGGAAAATAAAGCAATATATTGTACAGTGTCGTACACAGACTTGTTTCATGGGGGTTCAAAAGCAAAAGTGAGAACCAAAAAAATAATATAAGGTCCTCACCTTTCACCAAAAAACGACCTAAAGAGGAAATCGACAATCAAAAAGGTAAAGGAACAGACTCAGGGAAAAAGGCTTGGTTACTCCAGATTGGCAAGTCTCTTTCTTTTCCTTCATTTATTTACTCTCCGAATACCTGCAGATGTTGATTCCTTGCAATTTTTTAAAAGATAATTAGTTTTGTTATTCAATCTGGGATTTGTTTGTGATCACTTAAAAGAGTTTTATTATTCTTGCTGAGTAGAATATTTTTCAGTTTCGTCAGCTATTTTTATATGTTTATATTTTTACAATCTATATATTTACGGTGAAAATTCGGCTACAGATTATACTTTTTTTTTATCATCAATGTTAAATTCAAATCTTCATAATATGTTTTGTAAATACATTGTTATGGAAGATACAGAAGTATTCTTAAAAATTATATTTAATGCACATCTCAAAATGACAAAAACAAATTATTTTGCCAATAAAATCTTTTTAAAAAAGGCTACCCTCCCCCCCCCCCATTTTTCCCATCACACTCAACTATCCGGACTTTTCAGGTATCCGGAAATCGGCGTTTCCCGAGCATGCCAGTTAGTTAAGCTTTTACTGTAATTTAATTTTATGCTTTCATTTAATTTACAAAGGCCATGCACTTGAATTTATTTAAATTAAAATTAAGTATCATTTAAATTTTGTAACATTATTCTAACAACATCCCTAATTAATTATCTTCTGCAAGTTTTATATTATGTTTAATGATTTTTAAAAATATGCAATATTGTAATTAAATAGTTTTTAGATTTTGTTTTTAAAAAATTTGTCTTTTTTACTATTTTGTATAGAATTAATATAAATTTTAATTTTATATTTTTTATATGCAATATTATTGAAATCGACTCTCTTTAATGTGACTGCAGTTAAATGTTTTACTATTTCAGTTCAAAATTTGCTACTTGAAACTACTGTTCCAGAGATTGAATTAAAATTGATATAAAATATCTGGTTTTAGAAGTTGAGGGGAGGGCATATACTTTCATTAACTAAGGGACCGTAGAGACTTGATTCAATCCTGTATCTTACAGATTTTGTGTATTCATATTTTTCCCATGATTTTATATTTTTGTAGAGATAATTGAATATAATATCCCAGTTTTGAGCAGAGGTAGATATTAATGATTTAAAAATGCTATCCAAAAGGAACATTCATTTAATACTTTTTATTCAACTTTTTGCTATCATTTTATTACTTCCATGACTTCTAACTATTGTAAAGGTAAATTTTTTACATGGTTCACTGTTGAGTTTTTGTAAAATATGAACAGAAACTCAATAACTTAGAACAGAAACTCAATAACTGGAATTGTGTGCTTTAAATTCTTACTTTGAAGCCAGAATTCTATAATCTTAATTTTTCATACTAATGAATGTATAATATATTGATATAGAGAAATTTTTTGTGGATTCATCATGTTGAGGTGAATCTGGAAAAACAATATATATCCGTAACTACTGATACTATATTCTACTGCAGTCTTTTTTCTTTTTTTTACCTTTCTAAATGCCTATTTTATAGGCAAATGGTAGATGAAAGTTTAGTTTGAGAGTTTCTGTTCCAAAAGAAACAGTTTGCATTTTTCTTGGAGAAGTAGTTTTATAAAAAAAAAACCTTTCTAATTTTGTCAGCTAAATTTTTATGCTTGTGTAAATTGTTGAAACAGAATGTAGAAAAAGAATTGAAAAGCAAGGAGGGAAAATGGGAGAAAGAACTTAAGATACTGTCTGAAGCTCTTAAGAAAGTTAAAGTAGAAAGTGCAGCACAGAAGAAGGAGATTGAAAAACTGGTGACAGCTAAGGACAGGTATTTTTTTCACTATTCTTAAATTTTATGTGTTTGTTGGTAGTATATTCTGTTATTTGTGATTTTAACGTAGGACTACGTTTCTCCCATTGGGGTCTCAGGAAGGAAATTGATTCACACATCAAAACACCGCAAAACTTGGTATGAGAGATCCTCTATATCTCGGTATTTACATATGTTAAAAACATAACTAATGTCTTATTTTTAGAGATAAAGGGTAACAACAGAAGTTACAAAAAAAAAATTAAAAATCGGGATTGTAGTTCAGCGACTACTGAGTCACAAAGTTGGGCAAAAATATGCATGAATTGGTGACGTGATCCTCTATATCTCGGTAACTACATATGTTAAGAACGTAACTAATGTCCTATTTTAGAGATAAAGGATAGTAACAGGAGTTAGAAACAAAACTAACTTAAACTTAAAAACTTTCGAGAAGCAAAAGAGTCATGCGAGTAAAGTAGTCCTACGCCTTTAACATCGGTGGCTGTTTGAAAAGACAGCCTCCCATCATTTTTTTTTCTCAAGAATTTTACATAAAACTTTTGTAATTCACAGGCTATATTCTTTTTCATATGTTTATAAGGTCAAATCAAACTAGGGAATCTTGGAACTCAATTTGGTCAATGGTATAATTTGAACACCTTTAATAGTATCTTCATTCAAAGGTTTCACTTTATATTTATTTTTATTGTTTTTCTTCCAAATGCCAGACTCATTCATTTTCTTTGATTTTAATTAATTGATACATAAATTTATGTAATAATTCAGAAATCATTTGTCATACCGTCCAATGGAATGGTTTAGTACTGAAAAAATCTCGAATGTCTTTGAGAATTATATAATTGTGCAATCAAAATTCTTTGCTGCTTTATCCTTCATAATGAAGTGGCTTCTGTAGTTTTCTATAAGTTAGTGCTATCAGGATATAACTGTATTAAATCTTTATTGCATCAATTTAGTCGCTAAGTCATCAGCCTTTGTTTGTTCTGTGCTTTTTTCTTTACACATTTCTATTGCATTACATTTTCTGCTTGTATTTTTGACTCATTTGCTGTTAAAGCTTGAATTAGTAATAGCTTGAATATAATTGGAATATTTTAAATGAAATTAATGAAAAGAGTTGAAATTTGCATATATAATTTAATTCTCCATTTCAGTCTCAAGATGTTTTTTGAAAATCAGCTTTATTTTTTCCCCAAAAAATGTTATCTTTATTTGACTGATTCTCTCTATTTTGAGTGTTTAAATAACATATTTTAGGAATTCCTGTTTTGAAATTGGAACTGGGTTGTAATTGGATATTCTTATTTAAATATTTTAGAGATAGTGTACTTATGCATCTGTGAATGAATTTTTAAAATAAATATTTCATAATTTACTTTGTATATTCATTGTTAGCTCGTCAAGAGTTTCCTCAAACAAACATGAATGTGATTAATATTAACCTTTTAACTTGTCACTTTTTATGATGTCAAGTTCAATCCCATGATTTTCTCATCTAATAATTTTTGTATTAGGAAGTTTGTTCCAAATTTTGATTTAATATTTTATATTTATTTGTTAATATTTTATTAATATTCTCATTATCAACTTTTAAAATTATTACTTATGATGGAACTAAAACTGAATTTCCTGTCTTACTTTCTTAAAATTATATCTGAAAGTACTAAAATGTGCTAGCCATGGCTAAGACAGTTTGGACAACTTTAGGTGTATATGCATAATGAACAGTTTTGGTACCACAACAACTCGCTGAGTGTGTTAAACACTGATGAATTCACCAACCTCAAAAGGTTTATGAGCATTCGTTCCTGTCAAAGGAACAAAGATGGCAGCAGTGCAGTGACGCAAATTGATCATATAATTGTGGCATTTCCAAAGACCCAAAGTGCCAATGCTTCAACTTTCAAAATTCATGCAACTATCTGTTGCTAGAAACATTGATAATAGAATTTTGTATGTGGAGAAAAATGTAATGGTTTTATTGATCGACTTGTTGTGGGCTCGAATTGTCTATTTGTGCTATTTTATTACATTTTAGAACTCATATTATGGGCTCATAAATTAACCCTTTGCATCCTATTGGATTAGTTTGAGTCACTGTCAACTTTTAATAAATTTTGAAAAATTTAAAATATTGATTTAAGCAACAAAAAACAATAGCCATCAAATTTATATATTATATATTTTTTAAAAAAAGGAATTCAGAGATTGTAAAAAAAAAAAAAATCTGTTATCAATTTTATTATTAACTATTTGATCAGCATTTTAGGTTACAAAGGGTTAATTTTACAACTAATGATTCTTGTGCACCATCACTCTCATTTTAAATCCCAGCATAATGATTTGCTTATTCTATGTTCTTAATTTCATTTTTCCTGTCCTCAACCTTGCTTAATTCAATTCATCATTAATGCAGCTTGCTACTTGATCG
Organism: Araneus ventricosus; assembly: GCA_013235015.1. Taxonomy (NCBI): domain Eukaryota; kingdom Metazoa; phylum Arthropoda; class Arachnida; order Araneae; family Araneidae; genus Araneus; species Araneus ventricosus. Next base: position 1,895,597 of record BGPR01000033.1, on the reverse strand, counting down.
TGCTCATCTGGAAGAAAGGGTTTTTTCATTACAACAAGAAGAACAAAAGTTGAGGTATTCATCATGTGATTCTCTTGTCTTTTGAATTCAAAATAATTTGGAAAATTTTGCTAATGCTTCATATCTTTCTTTTTCTCCATATTATAGCTTTAAGTTCATATCTTTATCTTGGTAGAAAAGAGGGCAATCTCCATTTCACCATTTCTAAGTAAAAGCTCATTTAATAGATTCAAATCATTTTAACAAGATATAAAAATGTTTTATTAGAGTTCTTTTTATTCAACTTATTTGTATAAGCAGGCCTGCTTTCCGCTTTTACTGTTTTGTAATAAAGGTGGCAGATTTTTAAAATTTGTATTTTTTAACTTATAGCTTGACAATCTTATCATTTAGCGTCATTAATCTTTGTACAGTCACATCCCAATAAATTGTCATCCACCGTATGCCATGATTTTGATGGCTTTTCAAAGTTTAGTTTTTGTGAAAAGATATATTTTCAGTTTTTATCTCCAATTTTCAGGTCAAGAAGAAATATTTGAACATAAGAAATTAGCTATATGGTTTTAATTGTTTGTCACACTGATTCTGATACTTAAGAAATTTCATTTTACCAATTTCTATTATATTTGTGAATAAAAATCTTTTTTTCAAAAATCATTAATTATAGTTGAAAATGGTTAATATTTTGTGTAACTCATAATCTAGAATCAGTAATCCAGTTGCTATTTTAAAATGTCTTTTTGAAAGAAGATAGTGATGCTTCAGCCCCCCCCCCCCCCGAGTGCTGTTGTTTTTCTTTAATTCATCCTGACTGTGCATTTTAAATTCTTATTTATTTTTACTTTTGATTTGAAAGGCGAAGTTTTCTATTTTTCTTGCATGCTGGAAGATCTGATGATTTCACCAGAAAAAAGGCTATATTTCTGACTTATCCTGTCTTTAAAATCACTTTCAAAGAAAATACTTTAGTTAAAATCTGAATTGCAAAGGATTTTTTTTTTTTTTTTTGGGGGGGGGAGGACTCCTAAAATAATTGTTCATTAGGCAGTTCTTCATCAATTATTGTTTGGACTTCAGATTTTTCTTCCATGGCAATAGGGAAAATGTTTTGTTTCAAGACTTGGATCAAAAGTGACACTTAGAAAAATTAAAAATATATACTGATATTTGAGTCCTCTTAACATTTTTATTTTATACAAAATTTTCAAATATTACTAGTTAAAGCCAGATGCTAATTGAATGGAATCTGACTCTATATCAATGTCAATTTAATGCATATATATTTTTTATGAAAAGTTAGTTGAATTGTAACTTATTAGGATTACTGCCTTTTTTTTTTTTATCCTGAAATTTCTGTTGACTTACCGTGGAAAAGTTTCCATTCAGTACCAGTAGTTCATTGAATTTTTTGTTAAAAATGTTTTGGTCTTGAGGTGCCAAAAGTGACTTGAAGCTTTAACTTCCAGATGGTAGGCAACAAGCTATATACGAAATCAGAAACCTCTAATAGACAAAAATGCATCAAATGTCTGATGCATGCTTTAACAGACATTGCCTGGGTTTAAGAAGGGAGCTTTTGAAGGCTGATTTTTGTTAATAAGATGTTTAGGTTCAATTGACAATATTGGTCGTCTTCAGCTATATCATACATTTTCTATCCTCTTGGGCAGTTTTTTGGAACTAATCGAAAGTACTTATTTTAGCTTTCTAAATCGAACCATTTTAGCCCAGAATACTTGTCAAGGAGGTGAATGAGACACCCACAAAAGCTGCATGTAAATATTAGGGAGCTAAAGAATGTAATTTCAGATATAAACAATATCTTTAAATATGATGACAATTTAGTCAGTTCCTAATAAAATGTGCTCTTCAAATGTTATCTCATTTTTTTCTTTTTAAAAATATATATATATCCAATTTTTAGATGTAATGGAATGTAAGTTATCTTTAACATTTTCATCTTGAAAATAAATACTTTTTCTGAGAATCGACCAGCATTTGTTTTTAAAATCATTATTATAAGTCCTGGCTTACTGATTTTGACCAGATCTTACTATTTTGTGGAAAAATTGAGTTTTAAGTAACCTGCTTGACTAATGAAGTATTTATTAACATAGTTCAAGTATTGGCTTATAAGCTATTAGCCTCCAAAAAAAATTTTTGAATTCAAAATTTGCTTTCATTTAATATTGGTCAGATTATATATCTATTTATATACAACTTTCCATTATTTATACTAATTTCTTAAAATCTTTTGATGAAATGCAGTTATTGCAGTGATTTTTAAGAATACTGCAAGAGGTATTTTATTCAGTTGCTGCCATATTTATGGAATTGTATTCCGAAATGTTCCCTAATTTTTGCATGCAGATTTTACAGGTGTTGTAGTGTTTTTCTTCTCGTATAATCTGGCTGATATTGGTCTGATTTAGAAAGCCATATATAAACGATTTTGGTTAGTTCCAGAAAAATACCCGAGAGATTACACGTTGTATTTTATGGCTGATACTGATCATTATTGTCAATCTTTTGTTGCCTACCCTCTCGAAGCTAAAATTTCAAGTCACTTGGGGCACTTCAAAGCTTTAACCAAAAAATTGTAATAAAAATTAGTGAATTAATGGTAGCAAAAGGCAACTTTCCGCAGTAAACTGAACCGAATTTCAGAAGAAAAAAAATTTTAAAAATTATAAGAAATAGATAGTAATAAATTACATAACTGAAGCTAGAAGTGTCAAAATTTGAAAATAAATATCTTATTTTCTTTAGTTGTGATAAATAGTGAAGCAATAATTTGTACTTATTTGTGTAGGAAATATCATTTATATTGCAAAAGGATTTTTCTGTCCATGTAATTTTTAATGTCACAAAAATTAGACTAATTATTTATCTCCTCAGGGAAGATATAAGTGAAGATGGTAAATTAAAAAATAGTGTCAAGAAACTTGAAATGGAAAAAACGGAATCTGAGAAAAGAGCAAAATCTGCTGAAGTAAGAATTTTCTGTCTGAAAAAGTTTTAAAATGTATATATGTATTTATAATACTTAATATTCAATAAAATTAAAAAATATTTAATTCCCTCTATATATAATTCTGTGGATTTTATGAAAAACAACATATTAATTGAGTTATATTTTTAATTCAATAGGTTGTTAATTAATAAAAACTAAATAGTGTGTTTGAGCAACTAAAGTATAACCATTAATTCTTATATTGAAAAATAAAACTTATGGGTATTTTGTTTTCACCCAAAAAAGCTATTTGCTGCAAATATCTAGAATTAGTATTATACCATGCTTTTCTTTTAAATATTTAAATTTCCATAATACTAATTTGAACTATAGAAAACGTGTATTATACCATGCTTTTCTTCTAAATATTTAAATTTCATAACACATGTAATTTAAATTATAGTGTTTATTTCAAGCATTTAATTTCATATTTCAGCTATTGTTACTACAATTGAAGAAGAGCGAACTTTTGAAGCGAATTGATATTAAGAAAGGAGAAGCAGCTAAGAAGATCAAGGAAGTACAAGATGGAATAGCAATGTAAGATATTTCTAAAGTAATATTTCACTAGAGTTGGTTTTGAATGAAATAATATGAATGAAAGTAATTCTTTATTTTTAATATTTTTTCCTATTCATTAACACGTTGATGCTGGTGCAGCAGTTTGCTCTTCTCCTGACATTCCCTGTAGTAATGTATGACTTACAGTAAACCTGTTAACCATTAGTGGTTCATGCTGTCATCAATGTGTTAAGCTCATCTTCTAATTTTTGTTTTGGAAATACTGTGGAATTTGACTAAGTCGAGAATTTTTTTATTCAAATACATCAGTAATTCCAATTTTTCTATGATCCCTGTTATTTCCTATTAACATTATGTTAAAATATTATTTTTTATTTGAGTTTATTTTTATTGAATATATTCAAAGTCAGAACTTAAATTTGTAAAAAATTGTTTGTATTTCTTGCTTTTTTTGTTGAATACATCTGTAGCTTGTGTTCTCAATGATTAAAATGAATTATTTTTGAGGCTCTTAGTACTTAATTTGATGTACAGTGTGTTCATTAAAAAAAGCAATTTAAAAAATCCCATATTTTTTTTAATTTCGAGCATGTTACACGTTACTTGTGCTATTAATTTTGAATTGTTATTGTCAGACATGACACATTTCTGCAGAATTCAGCTTTTTCAGTATCAGATTTTATCATTGTTATTTTTCTTTTATATAATAATTTTACAATATTTTTAATATTTCCAGCACTTTTTGTATAAATTTATTTTATTGTTCAATTAATCATACTTATTTTATTTCTCGGTATTTATGTTTGGCACGATTCATTATTTATGAAATTAAGCTTTTTTTGCTCCAAGCTTGTGTGATGTCTGTATTGTGCAATTGTTATATTAAAAGTGCTGTATACTGTTTATTAAAATTACTTACTGTTTACTTATATAATTATGTGTTACTTATTTAAACTGTTAAATATCAAAAATAAATCTTTACTTCCATTTTTTTTATTTAAAAATTGTGGCATTCTCTTGCTTTACTCATATTGAGGTCTAGTTTTTCTTAATTAGAATTTTTGGGTAAATCAAAGTTTTGTTAACCATCTGTTTTGAACCAGCCAATTTCCACTGTATTTGATAAAATGTTCTTTTCAGAATTATGTTTGAAGTTCAAACAATTATCATGAAATTGTTTGAACTTCAGAGTGCAGTATATATTTTTATGTAATTTTTTTAAGTAAATTACTTTTTTTTGTTATTTAATTTTTTTCTTTCTTAAATACTCATCTGATGCCTTTTTAAACAACTTATTTCGTGTTTGTAAGGTTGAAATTTTGTAATTGATTTTCACTCCTTTGCTGATGTGTGAGTTTTGAAATTTTGTGCACTTGTGTGTTCTCGATGACAGTACACTGTTTTAATATTTTCAGGACTTAAGTATCAGTCTGTCATTAATTAAATTAAATTAAATTTTGATTTTGTGCCCATTGGCCATGTGGTAGTGAGTATATTGAAAAGTAGAAAATAGTTAAAATAAAAGATATTTCTGCTGTTAATACAATAATAAAAGTGTATTTTTAAAAACTGTTTTTAATTAAATTTATTTATGAATATCATGTTTAAATTTACTTTTTCAAATCATATTGGGCCATAGTTGAGTGCAAGCATTCCTAACATTTGGAGTTTGAATATATCCAGATTATTTACATTCTAAATTTTTAAAAATGAAAGAAACATGTTTCTGATGTCTGATCATGATTATAACTATCTATTTTTACTAATTTGTCTTAAGCATATTAATTTTCATTTTTTCCTCAATTATTTTTATATTTCTTTTACATTTAAGGTTTAATGGAAATCTTAATCCTCTTTACATCAAAAGTATAGATGAATTGTTGTCGCAGATACGTAATTACACAGCATTGCTTGAGGATATTAAAACAAAATTTACTGTAAGTAAAATTTTAAAATTTATGAAATGTTAAATCATTTTTAATGTTATATTCATTTATGACAGTAGTATTTTAGTTTGCATATTTTAGTATCGCTTGTTCAGTTTATAAATTTTCACCACCACACTGTTTGATAAGTCTGAGATCAAAAAGTATAAGTAATTATAATCCAGATAAAAAAATATTTCTGTATAATATTAAACATATTTATTTTGTAATATGAAGTCTTGCTATTTATTATCTTTGTAGAAATGTATATTATGAAATTCTTTTAACTTATTCTATGGAAATCATGATATTTTATTCATTTTCACGTTCTCGTATATGAAGTATACATAGGGAAAGTGTTGTCATGATAAAAAAAATTTGAACTCGAGATTTTGACGAATCTCCATGTTTCGGACCTCTCCAAGTCTGAAAAACACAATTTTGGAATTATGTCTACCTGTGAACACTGTAACGCAAAAACAGTTTGAGCTAGAGGGATCAAATTTTGTTTGTGATCTTTACACTTAATTTGTAGGTTCCTATAAAATTTTGGACAAAATCTGTCCACGGGAAGTCTGTGTTCATGTGTATATGATAACTCAAAAACTTAAATGCTAGCTAGTTAGAATAAATTTGGTACCCATTTTTATCATCAGGAATATAGGTTCGTATCAAATTTTGGACCAAATCCTTCAAAGGGTTGACTAACTGTCGGCCTGTATAATTGCATACTTGTAAATACGATAACTCCCTCCTAAGCGCAATGATTTATATAAATAGAAATTGGTATTGGGTCTGCTAACATTAATTGTAGATACGTGCCCAATTTTTGCTTAATCAGTTGAAAAAAGGGCGTTCAAATTGCTTATTTGGTTTTCTTTGTCATACTATGACGGGGAGATGCTAAAAACTAATGTATTACCTGCTTTCTCTGCTGTTTGGCTTATTTTTTTCTCCACCTGTGTTAGGGGACACTTGGTGCATTTTACTGCTGTTTGGTTTATTTTTTCTGTACCTGTATTAGGGAGCATTTGAGAAAATTTAGGAGCAACAACTCCCGCTTTTTTTTTTTTTTTTTTTTTTAAAGGGAAATGTTCTGTATAAATTTCAAGAAAATGAAACACTTCATTTTATAGTGCTGTTCAATTGTACAGATCATTAGCATAACAAAGATTTTATTTGACTTTTTTTTTAAAGTGTTAACTGTACAAAACAATGATTATATTACATAATAAATGATATTCAGGTTTAGAGAATTGTAACTTATTTATTTTCACAATGTCAGTTTGAGCAAAGATTTGCTATAACCCCCTTCCTCCACTAAAAATTCTGGCACTTACTTTTTTTCAAAGCTTATTTTTAGAATTGGACTGTGTTTTGGTTGAATAAACTATAAATTATATTGGGTTCCTACTTGGTTAGTGTGTCAAGAAGGAAAAAAAGTTATTAATATTCTTTTTTGTTTATTTTATCTGTATTTTGGCATGTTTTAGTTGTGTTATATGCAGTGATAGAATTTGTGATTAAAGAAGTATTTCGTTTAAACTCCCAGGACATTTTACTTTTTAATAAATTCATTGTAACTTTCATTGGAAAGAAGTAAATTTTAAGAGTATAAATTCTATTTGAAAAATTAGTTTTCTCCCCTAAAATTGTTCATTCTGTTAAGCTATTTAAAATGTATTAATTCTTGTACAGGTAAAAGAAATTTTTATATCAGTTTCCTAGTATGAGCATAACCACTAAGTTTTGCATGACTAAATTCTATTGTTTCTAAGAACAGAAAATGCTTAAAGTATTTTATCCTTTGTTTTTGCTTTCTAGACCAGTATTGATGAACAAATAAATGAAGTAAATAATGGCATTCCACTAGCAAAATTGAAACCTCTTGAAGTTCAAGAATTACCTGATATACCAACTTGGAATATGAAACAGATGCCCTCTGTATGTATATATCTGATATTTTAATATTCTATGATAATGAAATCTGCAGCAAAATTCTTTTGTTTTTAAATACTTAATTTTTTTTAATCTTTAAATATTTTAAAATAGCAGAGAAATCTAGTTGCCAGCCCAAAAAGATTTTTTTTTCATTCTATTCAAAATGACTTGCTAATATAGCAGTAATTTCATTGGAATGAGTTTATTTCTTTAAAATATTCTCTGACTTCAAAAAAAAAAAGAGATTTGCATTATTGAAAGTTTAAATTCGACATATATATTATTACATAGTCATAAATTACTGTATGCTAGGGGAAAAAAGAGATATTTAACGGTATATAAAGATTAAAATTGTTTGAAAATTAACCTGCTTGTTCAGAATTATAATGCAGTATGAATATTGCATTTTTATCCAATAACTAATACTATGATTATTATTTTTTTAAGAAAATTCAAGTCAGAACTTGAAAATAATGTGAAAAAAGATATTCAATATTTTTGATAATTGATATTTAAATATGAAATTAATTTTGGAATATCAACTTGTACAGTAATTAAGCTGTTATAGATTCATGCTAAAATTAATTTTAAGCCTAGATTTCAATAAATTGGTATTAAATTGTGTTTGAAACATCAAGATTAAAATAATTGTGAATTAAAATTAAATTTCTAAAAAAATATTGTTTTAGGGTTGTTTTGTTTTTTAAATAAAGAAATCCGTAGAAAGTTATTTTCGAAACCCTTTTTTACATAAATATTAAAGATTTTTAAACTGTAACAAAATATCAAAAAATTAAGATGACTTTAATTCCTTGCATTACCTCAAAAATGAAGCAAAGGAAAAATTTCAAAATGGTAACATTTTAACTTTAAAATCTGGGTAATTGGTGGTATATGTCGTTGAAATTTTTTTGCATTTTGGGAAAACCTATTGACTTGCTAGACAAAGCAAAATAAACAATGGAATGCATTAGATTTAGCTGTGGAAGTGAAATGTAACTGTCATATATATAGGAAGCTGAGCATTAACAGGTTAAAATATGAATTTTGTTTGCTTCTGTTTCCAAAATATGGTTTTAATAAATGATAAACTGTATTTTCGACAGATGTTTAATTCTCAGCCAACTTGGGGAGCTCCTCAAATGGGAAATTCAGCGTATAACACTGGAACATTTACTCCATTTTCGTTTGCTTCATTCAACCATCTGAACCTTCCTTCAAACCTGAAGAACAATGTTCCTGGTTCTCAGCAAACTAACCAAGATCAAAAGCAGCAAACCCCTTTGCAAAATGGTCATCGCAGTTCATTTAGTGATTCACTCAATCAGCCTAGCATTGCGTCTGTTCCTCCTGTTACAAAAGCACCTCCTGGCTTACAAAGTACTACTACATCATCATTCCATGCACCAGCTACATCCTTGTTGAACTTAAGTTCATCTTTAAAACAATCTACTGTGAATGGAGAGACAAAGTTGGAAGCTGCTAGTAACAGCAATGTTGCCGCTGCAGCAACTAGTGCAAGCTCGAGTGACGGGAAAGTTCAGTTTGCTTATGCTGCTGCTGCTGCTCTTCCTACTGGTAATGTTTCTGTAAAATACTTTTCATTTCATTACATATAAGGTCACATTTTAGTGTATTTTTTTTAATTACTTGGTTAAATCCCCTATTCAACCAAAGAACAGCTTTGTACATGATGACCTGGTGCATGTTAAGTCCATTGAAGTCAAATATCCTCCTGCTAGTGTGGCGCAGAAATTTAAAGATGGGGTGCTGACTCGGGTGTCGTCGTCGTCATCTGACCATGGTTCAAAATTATGAGTCTGCCTCAAAATAGTCCTCGTGTTGCTTCAAAATGGGGCATAAATGTAGCTAAACTGAATTAAACATCAGTTAAGTCTATATCTAATTGGATGTTTAAAAATAATATTAAATCTTTGTTCAGTGATATTTATTAAAATGAAAAAATTATTCCATCCATTAAAGTAATTTTCTTTGTATTTTCTTTATTTCTGTTTTATGAACAAAAATAAGTAAACTGTTGAAATAATCTTTGTTCTGTTCTTTTTTTTATGCAAACATATGAGTGGGTTTGGTAAAAAAAAAAAGTATGCGTATGCAGTTAAGATATCAATCATTTTGAAATTTTATCATTGAGTATCCCAAAAAATGTTCCATCCAGATCTTCAAAATTTACATCTTATCTATTGATTTCTTGTGACAAAATTGTGTTAAATTGTCAGTGGTGTAGCTGCGGCATTTGCCGCCTGGGGGTGAACTTGCATCATGCACCCCTTCCTTTACAAGTTAAATAAACTTCAAAATAAAAATATATATATTCCAGAAGGAAAAAAAAATTTATTTAATAACGCAGTCCGTCATTTGACACTCTCATTATCTGCAGATAAGTGCGAAATCGCACATCCACCACCACTCTTTCTTCACTTATTGGCAATTTGCCGAAAAAAGGTGAAAAATATGAGTTAATCACAATAATTATTTTTTTTCATGTATACAATGATTGTACTAGTGATTCTGTTCTTCCTAGTTATAAAATTGTTTTCTTACATGTCTAATTTTGCAACCCGGGGCAGACTGCCCCCCCCCCCCTGCTATGCCACCATAAACTGTGGGTGTTATTAAATTACATAACATTAGAATAGTAGATTAACTCATATTTCATGATTTTTTTTTTAAAAAAAGCTAAAATTAATATTGATATTTTCCCCCCATTGCCTTATTGCAGTTAAAACTCCACCTGAAAAGAAAACTGCTACATCGACTTTGGAATTGGATGTAAGTACTCACGATTTTATATTTATCTGTTGAATTGACTCATTATTATAAAATATTTATTTATTATGAGTTATTTTTGATGTTTTTAGTATAAAGTTAAAAAACATCAGCCTGTGGAAAATCCAACACCTCTGTCAAATAATTTTCCGGTAAGTTTTTTTATATCTCTTTAGCGTTATATTTAAAATGCATGCAGTTTTTTTTGTGTCGGGTTATTTCTGGTAAATAAAAAAGATTTATTTTTTAAAGCCTAAAACCACCAGCACCGAGTCAAAAAAGTGTGCTGACAAAGATGCGAAAAAGAGCTACGATAAACTTCTAAGTAAGCTTCAGGAAAAATTTCCAAAATATTCACAGTAAGTAATACATTTTAGTTACTTGTGTACATTATGCAAATCCATGTATAATAGAATTAGGCAAAATTCAAACTGATCTAATTTATGATTAACTTAAAGGCTTTAAAGTCTTTATTAAACTCATGGAAATATTCCAAGTAAAAATTCTTTTTAATGTGAAAATTTTCTTTTATAGTGCTTGAAAACATTTTATATTATTAAGAAATGATTTTTTTAAAAATATGCTTTTCCTTAAATTTTGCTTGGTAAATACATTTCAAATCTAACCAAAAAATTAAACTAGATACATTTTTTATCCTTCTAACCTTTAATTGTTGTAAAATCTAGGGTAAAATATGAGTGGAAGTTACAAATATTGAATTTAATTACCAAAATCAGAATGAAGTAAATTCAGACTGACATAGCACACTAGTTTAATTTTGGAATACATTGTGCATCTTGCAGGAGTACAAAAGGGCATGGTTTCATGGCACAGCAGAAGACAATGTGCATTTTGATATGATTTAATATGTACAATTGCATTTGTTGTATCCCTTTAAGACCGGACATATTTTTTAACGAATTGTTTAAATGTCGACTACAACTCAAAAATGGACGATATCTGCCATCCAATGAGAAAAATAGATCTATAGAAATTCTATAAACAAGAAAAATCATTTCTTCCGGCATTTATTGCATATAAGTAACCAGGAACAGAAATATAAGCTAAAGCCTAACCCGCACCATCGTACGGGTTCGGTCTTAAAGGGATATGTTTGGGATGTCATTAGAACAGAGTTGAAGTTCTTTATTTCTAATTTGCCTTATCTTATTAAGAGAAAAGTATTTTAGTGGCAGCATCATTTACTTTTTGTAGTATAACCTTACCACTTTTTTTTTTGTTGTTGTTGTTGTCATTTTGCAAATTATATAATATTACTGTATTTCAGAAAAGCAATGCATGTACATAATGAAATATTTTATTCATTTTGATGCTAAATTTCTTCCATTCCTTTACAGAGGTGAGCTTATAAATTGTGTGAAAGAATTTAGAACTAAAAGAAAGGCTGGTCTTTCGGGCTTGTCATTAGACAGCATAATTAATTCAGTCAGTGAAATAATAGAAGCTAAAATGAGGAATGCTACAAGCCAGGTAAAGGTAGTGTGATTTTTAGTTAAATTATGCATTTTATAGTAGAAAATAACAGTGCATGTTATGTAAAAAGTAATTACATTAACAGGTCCCTTAAAGTCATTCTTAAGTTTCATTCTTTAAAAATTTTCCTAATCTAAATTAAACCTTGCTATGTTACTTATTATTATTATTTTAATTTCTTTAGTGGTATGTAACTCTTTCCAACATCATTAATCAAAATTTCTGCCCTCTAAGTTAAGGCATTTTTTCCTCTCTTGTATTACCAAAGGTAAACTCTGTTGCATTAAAATAAGTCATTTTTCTGAAGACTTTTAATCAAAGCACCACAATTTAGAAAATACCATTTCTGTCTGAAAACTTTTTCAACCCTGTAACTGCTAGCGAAATCTTACCTAATTTGTTCCTCAGTGCCACCTCGTCTTGCATGATATACCTTTGTCACAAACACATACACACCCACCAATCTAAAACATGAGCATATCCTTGATGAACCTTGTTCTAGGTCAACTTCTTACATTTCAAAGCAGAAGCAGTGGGCATAGTTGCATGGTTAGCAAGAAATTACAGAAGATATATTGTAAAGCCTTCCGAGGTTGTATATATACACTGGTTGCCAATTGTTAAGGACCATTTTTAAGATTTCGAAAAATTTGGACTTGATAGAAATACAATGGTTCGCAATCAGTTGCTGAGAATCGTGGGACATTCTATCGTCAGAACTCGTATGTTACAGTGAAGATTCGGTCACAAGGGCAATTGGGGGGGGGGGCAATGGAAAGGAATGAAGTCGAAAATGGAGTTTGACCCATCCTGTTTCACACCATTCTAAGCACTTTATTCTAAAGAGTGGTTTTGGTCTTGCAGGAATTTTGAATTATTCCCATATCCTTCAAGTAACTACTGTTGTAGTGAAAGAAACTCAAATTACCGATATAGAAAACCTAAGAGTTGTGCATTTATACCCAATTAAATAGATCTGGATATGATTCCAGGAATTGACACATTTGAACTAAGTTCAAGTTTAAATATCCTTTGATATTACTTGCAGTAAAATTCTATATTTCATCTCTAAATTAAAATTGTTTAATATCATGGAGCTGTTAAATTGAATTGATTTTCACAGGGTTCTGTGAACTATGTCTTTTGCTTTTATATTTTTAATCTGATGTAAGCTGGTAGTAACCTCAAAAGAGAGCTATCCCCACTCTGCTTTGTTCACCCTGGGTCAGTTGAAAAAGGCTACTGAGATACTAGCCAGAGCCCAGGCCGTCCTGAAGTAGGTGCATGTCCTCATCGGTGGAGGGCAACTCAACCCCCAGGAGAAGCGAGAACCCACTTACTTATCAGGTGGTTTTTCATTCATGAACTCGTGGTGCTTCCGAGGGGAGATGCTGGTAGTAAATCGATATCTTTAAAAAAGAAGAATGCATGTACCACTTTTCAGAGCTCCCGTTTTAGATTATATACAAACAAATAATAGCAGAGAGAATCAAATTTGTTTCTTGGTACTTTGTTTCTAATATATCGTTATATTTTAGATGCCAGATCCTGCAGTTAAACCTAAAATGATGCCAAATGCTGTGCTAGTAAATAAAAAACTGGTAACTGAAACAAAGGCCAAAGAACCACCACCTGCACGTGAAACTTCTGCTGGCAAAAAATCTGCTTGGGGTATTAGCAACAGTGAAGGTTCAAAACAATGGACAGGAAGTGATTTAAATGAAGAATGCACAATATGTTGTGAAGAAATGACCTACAAAACTGCTTATAAGGTAGATTGTGGCCACCATTTTCATTTTAAGGTGAGTTTGCAACCTGTTAATCATTTAAGTGAATGTAAAATTACGAGGTATAAAGGATTCCAGTGTGTAAATAATATGTGTTGATATCATGTATATAATGTATGGAAAAATTTGGAATGTCTTGTGTTTCAAATTTTTTGTGTGATGCTGCTTGCTTGCTTCTAAAATTAATGTTGTGCAGTGTTTAAATTTTAAAAGCAGACCAGTTAGGGGTACACAAAAGTAATGTCCGTAATGGCGGAAAACACGAAATGCAAGAGATTAAAATGTAAAAAAATTTGTTTCCTGAAGTTCATGTGAAAATAATACAAACCATAAGCCTACTGAGTAGCAGCAGAAGAAGAGGCCATTGTTAAAGCAATAATATATTTAATATCTTTCACAAAAACAGGGCTTCTGGAAAGAACATATTCTTTTTATAACGTGGTTTGACAGAACTCTAGGCATTAGATTATATGTCTTCATTTGAATCTAATTTTATAAAACTCAGCTTCATGACACAAGCTCAAGGATTGCATTGAAATTGTCATCCATTTGATTAGTATCACGATGAGTATTTGTTAACTTTCTTCATAAGTTAATTCAAAATTATTTCTGTGCTGTTTTCATTGTTAGGACATAGAACTAATACTGTTATTTAAAAAATTAATGATATATAAAATCAAAAATAAATCCTATAAATGTGTTACTAAATTGGAATCATTTGACTCTTGAACTAACCTAAACCTTTAGCATTATTAATAAAAATTTCTTTGTGTGAAGGGAATGTTTGGGGAGGGGGGGGATATGACAGGAGTTCACAAAAAAAAAAGACTAATCAAGATGGGTACGCGAATGAAGAAAGGTTGGGTACCCCTGACCTAAAGCAATAATTGTATTTCCTTTTAATTTAATTAGTAATCCATGTCAATGAAAGAAATGTTATTCTAAATTACTAAAATTTGATTAATGTTTTAAGATTTTTATTTTTTCTGTTCCATTTTTCATTACATGAACCAGTTTCCATTGTAACAATGAAATATCTTTAAATTTAATTATCTTTGCCATTTGCTTTTTAAAATAATTATAAATGTTGAATTAAAACATTTCAAATGTTCAATAGATGCATTCACGCATATGCTCAAGAAAACACAAATTTTGAATGATTTATTTTATAAGTTAGTCTGTTTAGTATATATTTTTCAGCTGTAGCCTTAGGGAAGAGTGGTTTTCCTCCAATTTGAAATTTTTGTTCCAATTTCGATTCCTTTCAATTTGAAATTTTTGCTTGAAAAATTGAAATGTTTCCTTGTGATTGTTTCAAAATTTATAGATTGTAAAACTAAGCAATTGACATTTTATTTATTCTTTTTTTCAGTGTATTAAAGAATGGCTGGATAAAAAAAGTGATTGTCCAATTTGCAGAGTTCATTTACTACTCCCAGAAGATTATCCTGCACTTTCCTAAAAGTATTAGGAAAATATTGGTTAAAATCAAAATAAAACTTTATTTTTCACTATATTGCAATATATGTAAATATTTTTCTAATGCTGTGATTAAATGTTTACTTTTCACTTTTCTGTGGAAATAATTAAGTGTTGTGGAATGCTTCTTTTTTACTTGTTAAAAGCTTTTCTTAAAATATTCTAGAAGCATTACTATTAGTTTGACAATTATCAGTGAAAAGAGAGAAAAAAAATACAAATTGCTGCATACTGTTTTTGCAAAAAAGAGTTCCAAGTTTAATATTTATTTTTAACTACTTACCTCTGGAAATAAAAAGCACTTTTTTTAACAATAAAATTTTGTAAAGTACGAAATGCAGCTATTATTCATTTTTTCAAACCCAACTTATTTGAGAAAACATGTGAAAGCATACAAGTTTATCAAATGAAATCTGTGGCTGTACTGCATTTAGCAAATTATTTAAGCAAACTAGAAGAGGAACTTAAGTCTTCATCATAAAGGTACCTGTTGCGAAAAATGCTTTAAACAACTACCCATTCATGACTTCTATATTACTTTTGTTGTAATTGAAATCAAAATCGGTTATATGTGGATTTATTGATACTTATCAGAAAATTGTCTGAAGTATCCTACAGAGTAAAACATACATGTGTATTTGTAAACATTTAAATCTTATCACTGAATCTTTTTTGTTAAAATCTTCCAAATTTTTTTTACTCTCAATTCTTTTTAAATATGACGTGCTTTTCATGTCTTTAATACCTTGTGAAAACAATTTTGAATAACAGAAAATCCTAAAGCAATTGATGGAAGATTTTTCCAAGCCTTTCTATAAACCTAGAAAATTTGAGATAGTGTAATAAATTTTGCACCTGTCATATAAAAGAACATCACATGACAGATGCTATGCAAAATGTGTCAAGATTGATATTAAAGCATACTCTTTAGACTTTCTACATCTCTTTTCTAAAAGAAACATAACAGTTATGTCAGCAGTGTTGAAGTAGGAAAAATTTATTAAATTTGGAAAAATGCTGTTCCTGCCTAGATGGGCTCCTTTCTTAATTGCCTCAATTTAAAATTTTGTCTCTCCTTAAATTGTTTAAAAAAATGTGCGTACATATGTTGGTTTTGTTGACACATAATTAATTTGAAACAAGGAAATACTGATCATTCTCGGACCTTTTGCACATGTGCCAGGTGGAGCTGATTTCACCAAAATAGAGGTGAAGTGAAAAATGGAAGAGGAGATGGTTACATTTTATACTTAACAATATATAGAAAAATATTATTGATTTGCTGTAAAGACTAACTTTAAAAAATGCCCAATCGGACGAAGGTCATAACCTAACAAAAAAACTCCAGAAAAGCACTCATCACCCCTTTCCATAGTAAAATAATCCAAAAGTGCTAGGTTTTTTTTAAATGAACAGTACAATTTTAGATTTGCTTTTATCCAGTTAGTTAAATATGAAAATGGTGCTTGTGAAATACCTTACTATCTAAGATACTGTTTAAGACCATTTTCATTTTTAAAAAAACATTTGTTTACTTTTGGCGGCTATTTCTCCAAAAAAAAAAGTAATGTTTAAAAAATACAATTATATATAAAGATGGATATATTATGTCTTGATATTATCATCTTAATTTCTCCAAAAAGTAACTGGAAGTGGGGCTGGTGCATATAGAATTTAATGCAATTCAAATAGAGATTTAGAAAGATGTTATTTTTATCAATTGTAGTTCAAAAGTTCTAGGTCTATTTAAACCTACAAATAATTTTATGTGATAATCAAGCACATCTTTTAGTTGTACCAATCTAAAATGTATTTTCCTCAGAAATATCTGGCATATGAAAATCCTTGTCAACAAAACAGCAAAAGAGTATTGTTGTAAACAATTTAACAGTATTTATAACTTTCAGGTTGGCAACATCTTTATCTGAACGCAATTGTTTTGTTAAAAATGAAAATGTTTAAAAAATTTAGTTCTTCAGTTTCGTTGTTTGTTTTCGTTTGTTACGATTAGCATATTTACTTTTTAAAAATAAAAATTACTTTGAGAGCCAGGGGTTCAGGTAAATTTTTTGTACTACAGTTAAATAAATATATTGTTTTATTGAAATACAAGTAGTTTTCTCTGAATTTTACAAGTATATTCATTATAGATGGTGTTTATAAAGTAACTATACATTCTTGTGATAATCACATTCTATTGCATAAATTACATTATTAATCAAACTTATATCATACCAGGACACACCTTTAGTACATTTCAATGTGTCCCCCTTGCACAGCTCACAGCGTTCCAACTTGACCTGGAATATATGGTGCAACATAGCTGGTATAATTTCCGCAACTGCAGCTGTAATCCGTAATTTAAGCTGTTCAATGTTGCATATTTTCACCTGGTACACCTTGGATTTTATAAATCCCCATGCAAAAAAATCTGGGGGGGGGGGGGCAAATCTGATGAACATGGAGCCTACATTCTTGGCAAGCCACATGCGAGATTTCTTTGCCTGGGGATTTACAAAATCCAAGGTTGTACCAGGTGAAAATGCGCAACATTGAACAGCTTAAACAACGGATTACAGCCGCAATTGAGGAAATTACACCAGCTATGTTCCGCCATGTTTTCCGGGCCACAGTGGAACGCTAGGCAAGGATGACACATTGAAATACTCTAAAGGTGTGTCCCAGTAAGATATGTTCGATTAATAATGTAATTTATATGATAAAATGTGATTATCACAAGAATGTATAGTTACTTTATAATCACCCTGTATTAAAAAGAGGAATTTTGGAAAATTACACAAATAACATATTGAAGTTGAAATGTGCAAGGTTAAAATGAATTTCAAGCTTCAATTTTTTTTAAAGGATAAAGAGGGAATTTATTTACCAGTACACTTGTAAAATGAATAATTAAAAATTTAGAGTAGGTATTTTGTTGTGCATATACATATATCTACAGTTGAGGCTGGAAATTTTTACTTTGGAATTTATTGCTAAATGTTTGATGGAACATGACCAATGCTTATAATCATCCTCAACTTCCTATTGAGTTCAACTTTTTCAAATTTCATTCGTCTTCCAGTGAAACGATTCTTTTCCTTTTAATTTTCATAACTTTTATTATTTCAGTTAAGAATCAACATCATTTGGTTAATGTTAAATAACTATATTGTGCAGCTAAACTGTTCAGTTTTTGCATTCCCTTCCCCTCCCCCCCTAATTCTAAAGAAATCTTTCTTCAATAACCTTTACCCTCTTTTAAGGTCTCAACTCTTGTGGTCAAAAACAAAATACAGAAGGAAGATGCTGTTGAATATCATTTTTAACTATTTATTTAGAAAGAGAACTAGAGCCGATGTCTGCTAGCTGAAAGTATTGCAAAATCACTATTGCTGTTATTTCCTCGAGTGTTTCATGATGAACAAAATTTATCTGCTGAGTCAACATATAGTAGTATCACTGCTGTTTTATTTTACATTAACCTAGTACTCATAAATGACAAAGCAAATACAAGTCTCATTTATCCCATTTTTCATCAAATATTATCCTGCACTTAATTTAAAACAAATATTCCATCCCCCAAAATGTATGTAATTGCCTTTTCTTGAATTTAATAGATAAAGTTGATTCATTTACTAATTATCCATCCACACTCTGTAAGTAGCATCTTTTAAGCTTGAAGGAAAAGACAAACTTTCATAGAAAAGCATTTATTCCAGATTAGAATGTTGCGAGTAATGTGTTTTCATGTTATCCAAATAGTTGCATCAAATACAGACCCATTAGATTTAAATCTGTATCATCATTCATAATGGTATGACTTAATAACACACCATTCTTAACATTCATTTCAGGTGTTCTGTAAGTACTAGAATATACAGAAAATTTTAAAATATAAATACAGTGCCTGTAAAAATATTGAGACATTCAGTGTAGCAATACATTGGTAGAGTAAATTGGACTTGGATCAAAGATAATTGATTAGTACAAAATAAAAAATTATAAAGCAGATATAAAAAATTAATACTATAGTAATACAAATAAATCTTATACCATGATTGACAATATCACATATAGATTTGTAAAAGGAAAAAAAATTAAAAATTAGTTGAGCTGATTTAGACTTTATTTTTTAAGGTTAAATTCTGTTATTAGTGTTTCAAGGAAAAAAGTTGTTCTAATTATACTCACAGTTAAGCATTTCATATCTTTCAACTTAATGAAAAATATAAAACATGAATATATACATAATTTTTTTACCTTATTTAAATTAATCTTTTTAAAAAATTATAATCAACTACAAAAACTATTTCATTAACTAGGGAATAATTTTACAGTTCTTGATGTGGGGAGTTGTATGGTGCATCTTTATATTTCTCAGGGATATCTTCATTTTCAGATTTTTTCATATAAAATCCATTATCAAGCAGCAATTTCTTGCATTCATCTTGAGTTTTTTCACTTAGTGGTATTCTCTGGAAAAAAAACAAACACTCAGATGAAAACAAAATTAGAAAATTAAAAACAGAAGTATAATTTAAGCCAAAAGGAGAATACTTGCCCTAAGAAAAAAAAGACGGGAGGCTGTCTTTTCAAACAGCCGCAGATGTTAAAGACGTAGGACTACTTTACTCGCGTGCCTCTTTTGTTTCTCGTAAGTTTTTAAGTTAAAGTAAGTTTTTTTTAAAACTTCTGTTGTTACCAAGATATAGAGGATCTCCCATAACAAGTTTTTTGGTGTGTGAATCAATTTCCTTCCTGAAACTCCAATAGGCGGAATGTAGTCCTACGTAAAAAATTATTTTATGTATGTTGAAACGTATTTAAAAAGAATTTGAGTTCAAATTCCACTTTATTGTGTTTATATAAGATCTAAAGTAGGAAAGAAATTAGTGACTGGAACAAAATACTTGTAATATAATTCTGTTCATTATCCTTCATCAATATATTTTATAAATAATGAAACATTTTTTCAATATAAAAATTTTTCAGTAACAGTTCCAGCTTTTACACTAAGAAGGTTATAACTCCCCAGGCTTTGATACAAGGTACCATCTAGCGTATAGGTAAAAATGAGCAAAAAATTTATACACAAATAAAAGGTTAGGGAGTAGACAAAATTTAAAAATTCAGCTACAAAATGGCAATGTTTTGGATGCTCTCTAAGCAAACTGGGACAGAGAAGTGAAAGTTAACAAATGGAATAAAAATTTCCTGCGAGAAATGGGAAGGGGGCAACTGCCCCCAAATCACCAAATACCACACCAAGGTTAAGAGTCAAAAGCGAGAGTGAGCAGTACAGCATATGGAGGTCTCTATCTAGAAACATGATGGTGCAAATTTACAAGTTTCCAAAATGAAAAAGGTTTTTTTTTATTAATATTTATAATTTAACTGGGATTACAAGATAAATTTATCTTTTGATAGAGAAATCATTCAATATATCAGATAAGAATGCTTCAAAAGTATTAGATATAAATAGAACAGAAATAAGTGTTAAAGTATTATATTTAACTTAAAAATAATTTATCATGCATATAAATACATATATATATCCCCCTGAAACAAGAGTTTCACTGTAGCAATCCATTTCTATCTATAAATGAATCAAAAATTGAAGTTAAAATTCATTTCGACCCTATCACAGGAAAAATTAGCTTGATTTGAATTCTTTATTTGTATGTTAAGATAAAAATTTGTTGCAAAATTGCATGATCTTAAAAACACTTATAAAACTGACCTCTATTTCAATGCCATCTCTATTATAAAATACGAGTTCAGGATTGGCTCCACTGATTTGTTTAAATTCTGCATTGTGACTGGGAAGGTATAGGAAAATATTAAAATTAATAGAATTTTTAAATGGCAATATATGGTTTTGAAAAGTACATGAAAATTTTTTAAAAAAACTATTTCAAAACATTAATCACTTAAACGCCAAATATTCAAAACCTTGCAACTGAATAGTCTTTTAAAACTTCAATTTAACTTATAAAGAATATTAATAAATAAAACATTACAAATTAATTTCACATCATAAAAAGGATACAATAAAGGAAGGTCACGGTAAATGAACCGTTTCACCTCTGGGAGGCGATTCAAACGTCATCCACCACAGCTCTAAAAAGAATAAAATATGTTATATTTAATGTGATTATTGCAAATAAGCATTTAGTAACACATTTAATCTTTTGTAGAAAATTTCTACAGATGATTTTTTTTATATAAAAACAATCTACAGAAGCAAAAAATATATATATTATTACAGCCATAAAAAATGGCCAGTTAGTTTTTGTTATTAGTACAACTGATATAAAACATACTTTACAGTAAAGTTTAAATACTGAGGCAGGAAAAATTCTATGGATTTGCCCAAGAAACATACCATTTTTTATGGTTAGTTTTGCAACAGTCAACTACATTTATTTGTACATTTTTTTAAACATTTAGCAAAATAAAAAATGGTTTGATTTTAATCATATAAAGAAATTTTTGCTTATACAATTTCAACATTCACAGCCGATTGTTATCCACTTTAACTAAATGGCTGCTCGGAAAGTTAATATTTATAAAGAAATTAAAAAATATATCAATAAAATTATATTAATACAATTAAAAATAAATAAAATAATAAAAAAATTATAAAATAATAAAAAAAAAAATAATCTAACTTAAATAGCATCTTACCACACATACATCAATTAACTTTTTCTTATTTTGTAGTTTATAATCAAATTAAAATGACATTGACTCTACCAAAATTATTCATAATGTATTCTGCAGAAATCAATTTTTGGTAGTTGTATACTAGAAAAATTAAAAAATTCTACATGTCTCCCCAAATGTTCTATAACCAACAGAAAAAAATTAAATGCTTAACGATATTTTTTATTCTTTATCAGAATTTAAAAGAAAATTGTGGATGCATATTATTACAATTTTACAAGAATAGTGAAATGGAACTATAATAACAAAGGCAGCCAAAAATAGCTAAGCACACAAAAATATTAGATATTTTTAAAATACAAAAGAAAAAAAAATATATTTACTAATAGTCAAACAATAATCTAATTTAACAATTATAATATAAACAATATTTACCTCTACTACAGCACGTGCAATTCTTTTATCAACAACATTTTGATTAGTGATAACAAAAGGGATACACAGTATTATGAATAAAATGGTCCGCTTCATCGTTAAAAATTCGGTAATAATTTTTAATACCCACGTATACACTTGGTCGATTCTTCCAACTGTTTAAATAACTCACTTCTTTTAAGCAGGTGTTAATAAATAAACAAGAAATAAATAGAATATCGTATCACAATTCAACACATATTGCCCTCTGTGGCTGTCTGCTGATGTGTTGGGTTGAGTTGTATGTAAATGGTAGTCACGCTCGAGTTAAATGTTCTGTGAGGGTGCTCTGAATCTATAGGTAGCAGTGGTAAAACCGTCTCCACACATGGCGATATTATTTTTGGTTTTCATTTAAAGGTTTGGGTTTCCGTTCAAGCAGAAAGCTGTCTATTTAATTCTTAGCATAGATGGCAAAATTCTTAGGAAAAGTTGCCTTAATTACAGGTTTGTAAGTTCATATTTCTTTTATTTGCAAGAAACTGTATTCATTTTTAATTTGTCATCATTAAATTAGTACACATATTCTATAGGTGCTTCTAGTGGAATCGGTGCCGGTACTGCTGCACTGTTTGCATCATTAGGATGTAAATTAAGTTTGACTGGAAGAAATTCTCAGAATTTAGATAAAGTGATAAAAGAATGTAAGAAAGCTGGAGGAATAGATAGTAATGTAAGTACATATTTAAGATAAATAAAATTATTGTTAAGTAGATGTGCAGCTAGAAAAATTGCATTTCAATTAGACTGCATTTATATGAGTGGAAGCAGAAGACGCGAAAACGACATTTTTACCCACCAAGTTACTCAATGGTTTTTTTTTTAAATATACCATTGTGATATTTTTGTGGGATTCACATTATTATATGCTTGGATGTTTAGTAACTGGAATGTTGTGTATCAAGAAAACAAGAAAGAAAAAACTAATTCACTTTCATAATTATATTTTTTAAAAATCAAAATGATGCATCTACTTAATTTGAAAAATTAGTTAAAAATTTATTGAATGTGTCTGTGTGACAGGAAATGCATTCTATAAGTGTTTTCTAAATTACCTGTTATGTGCTAAGGTCCGTCTTTTATGTGCTAATTCCTGTATTTAACATCATTTGAATCAATAATAAGGTGCAGCATTTTAGATAAATTCTTATTCATTTTTATGTATTAAATGGATTTTACCATAGAGTTTGCTACAGATGCTGTGTCTCTATATTTTAATCAACAAAATTTGTTTCTATTACAGATTTTCAAAATAATTGGTGATGTATCAAAAGAAAGTGATATGAAAAAAATATTGGATTCTACATTGAATCATTTTGGAAAATTAGACATTTTAGTAAGTATGAAGTTATAACATATTATTAGTAATGGATGACCTTGCTAAAGGAAATCTGTCCACATATAAGGGTGCAACCTCTCTGGGTAATTGCCATGGAACTTAATAACTTGACCGCCTCATGAATTACATGCTAAGTTTAAAAAAAACTTTGAAATAAAGAGAGAGAAAAAAAAATTATCCTTTTAATATACCCTTTTGGTGCTGTTCATAGATGTATCATGCTGCCATCTGTGAAGGAGAAATTGAAATCTTTTTGTAACTTGCAAATTTTATCTAATAATTTTAGAACACAATAAAACTTTTAATTCTAAAAACATTACATTAAAGGCTAATAAATTCTGAAAAGAATGGTGCTAAATACATATGTGGAGGGTAAGAATATGTTTTATGAAGAAAATAGTATTTTATAAAAACATAATAGATCTTGACTTTTTTTTATATATAGAAAGTGGATATTAAAATACTGACTTAACTATTTAGATCAATAATGCTGGTATTATACGAAATGGAACTGTTGAATCTGGAAGTCTTCATGTTTTCGATGATATGATGCAGGTTAACGTTCGTTCAGTTTATCTTCTTAGTCACCTGGCTATTCCTTATTTGAAAAAAACTAAAGGTAATGCTTTTTAAAAGTTGTATCGTTTAAAACGTGCATGCGTAAATTATAATACTTTCTTTTGGCATTTTCATGAGATGAGTCTATTACAAGCTAAAATCTGTTTTCTTGTATTGCATGTTACAGAACCATAACCAGATTAAAAAGGTGTTTAAGATATGAAAAATTATTCTTTGTTTTTAGAAAGGAAAAGAATGATAATTAACCGTGCTAAATCAAATATCATAACCTGCTTGCTGTGGACTTGAAGCAAGATTCATTTTGTGATCTCTTGCTGTGTTTAGCACTTGAAAAGTACATTTTCAAGGTTTCATTAACTGGAACAGTATTACATATTTTATAGATAAAATGCTGTATAGCATCTTATTAGTCATGATCATCTTGCTTGGATATACTCAATAAAACTTAACTATTTTCAGATATTCTGGTTGCTGTGGATTTTCTTTACTCTATATGAGTGTTTTTGTTTGTTTGTTTTGCTTGCAAAAACTATGTTTCATGAATTTTTTTTTGTTTTAGATCATTTCATCTTTAAGAAAAATTCTGATTTTTTTTTCTCTCCAAATAATAACAAGTTGTTGTTTATTTCTCACAAAGAAAAGGGGAAGGCTTTGTATGGACTGGCATCAATGGCATGCATATTCAGCTTTTACGGAATCTATAATATAAACACCGCTTGGAGGCCTCTAATGCTCCAGGAATGTGGCCTTGGCTACGTGTCAAAAGTGGCTCTCCCAGAAGGGAACAGGAAAGGGTTTTCTTTTCGTAAAGTCGGAGAGAGGGAACAAGGATTTCTTAGAATTTGGAGCAGTTTTCGAAGGGGGAAGTGAATTTCCCTTATCTTTGAAAGTGAAAGTTTGTTGAAGTATTGTTGGTAAACAATATGGATGGAAAAGATCCCACTGCAAGGAAACAAAAGTTAATAAGAGAGAGATTTGCACGCTGGAGGGCGAGACAAGAGATGTTAAGCAGAATTCAAACCGCAAATATTTAATTAATTAGAATTAATTTATTTTTCCACTTCTCGGAGATCTTTATTTTCGTTTTTGTTAAAAAGGTTCTTTTTTTTTCATTCTTAATTTTGGAATTGAATATTTATATATTTTGCAAAGCCAAAGTTACTGTCAAATTGATTCATCATTTCTGTTTTTCATGCATTTTTTTTTTTTTTTTTTTTTTAAATTTCTTAAGCACTGACAGTCATATCTGATATATTGCTGATACATTATCTAAGACAATATATCTGATATATTCTCTTAGATGGGCACAAATTTTCTAGTATCTATATATTTATTAGAAATGTCAACATGTCTATTTGCAAATGTAAATAGATCTTTTAGTTTTTGCAATGGCAACAAAATAAATGGAAACTTCTGACGGAGCTTTAGTATTTTGCATTTGTCTTGAGCTTAGTTTTGCTTCTGTTTGAATGCAAAATTTTTAAATTAAAAAGACATGCATAAAAAATTACTTTAATAAAATCATTGAACTTCTCATTTAATCTAAATTAATATATACTGTATTCCTAAAATGCTGCAATAACCTTTCATCAGTCTTGTAAATTTTTATTTCAGGCAACATTGTAAATGTTTCAAGCATTGCTGGAATTCGATCTGTAAGTTACTGCTGTTTATGTACCTAGTTTTGAGCTTTGCTGTATTGTGTAATCATATTACAGTTTTGGTAAAATATTACTGATGTAGTAAATTAAAATAGTGAAAGACATTTATTAAACAGTTAAACTGCTGTTAAGAATCTTGAGAAACGTTAACTAATTAAATGAGATAACTTTACTTTCTACTTTCCTTTACTTACTTTTAAAAGCAATTTAAGTACTCAAATAATTATTATATTGCTGTTAAAATTAAACTTCTCTCTCATATGCTTGGTCTTTAAACTGTGAAATACAATCCCTAATGTGATAGCTCAGATGAATTTTGAGGTTACAAAAACTTTGAAACTTTTTCGTATTTCATACTCATGCATAAAGCATTTATTACATGCGTATTTCATACTCTGTGATCAGGGATTATTAAGAAAATAATCATGACATAAAGCATTTCAATAAAATTTTTTGAATGATAGTTTTAAATTGGACTTCTTTTTAATTTTCATTAACCACTATTTGATTTTAATTTCATCACTGGAGTCACAAGATAATTACTTATGAGAAAATTAGTTTACAAGTAGAAATATTTAAGAATCATTGATCAAAATATTGTAAAAGTGCCTACTACACCATGAAATTCTTCTGGTGTAGCTGCATATTTTAGATATCTTAAATTTCATTGGTTATTTCGAAGTGTGAGTACATTATCCTATTACGTTCACAACTATAAACAGCGTTATTCAGCATTGTTTTGAATACATTTCATTGAAAAATATAATTTTGGTGTCAAATCCAGGATTTTGGTCAGCGGGGGCTGAGGTCCTAAAAATTTTGTAGCATGACCTCTTGGCTTATGTAGGCAAAACACTTGAACTTTACTCACCTGACAATAAGAATCGCAAAGGACAGACACTACAATACTTTCAATCTGGGGGGTGCTGCAGCCCCATAGCACCCCCCCCCCCCTGATTTGTCACTGTATGATTTCAATTCATAATTTTGTGGAATTTAATGTTTATTTGAATTTGTAAGTTATTTATGAAATTAGGAGTATTACTTCATGTTCAGTTTTACAAGTAAGTTTATAGTTTTATGAAATAAATTCAGTATGCATAAAGTGCTACGTTTGTTTAAGTTAAAATTAATGTGTGATAAATTTTAAAATATTAATAACGATTGCCGTATCTTGTTGATGAAACTTTTCAACTCTAGTCTATAGATTTACAAAAAAAAAGTTTCATTGTAAAGATTAAAATTATTTTATATCACGGAATTTATGTCTGATTTTGTAAATATTTATTTTGTAGTATTTAGGAAAAATGTTATGACAAAAGTTGAGTCATGAGGGAAAATAATCACGTCATAAATCAAACGCATTGGTTTTTAAATATTGCAAAAATTGAGCATATGAAAAAGTATCAAACTTTATTGGCTAAAAGGGCAAGGGGTGTAAAGATTTCATAATGGTAGAGCCTCCTTGTTATTTTTATTTTCAACAGGTGGGATCTCATTTGTGATTGAATATATCTTCATTTTTAAATATAGCAATTTATTGATTATTAGTTGTTGCTAATAAAATAAGTTCATCATTAATGATAAGACATAAGACTCAAGCTTTTCTTAAAGAAATATTTGTACCATAAAATTATTCAATATAGAAAATGAATTTTGTGAACTTTAAATCTGAAAAAAAAACCTTAAATTTTGCACTAAGAATGTGTAGAAATGCATATTATGTCCTTCACCAGTGATGTCTTTGGTCAAAGTCTTTCACATGCTGCCAACTTAAGTTGTCACTGTCTATAGTATTAAGCAAAGATTATCATCTAAACCATAATAAAATGAGTCAAATGTTAAAAAAAAAAGTTTTATTAAAACAATTAGGAAAATTGACAGGCATTTGTACAGTGTTGACTATTTAGAAAAGAAATTAGCTATAAAATACATTTGATTAAATGGTACTTTTCTGAGCACATATTGATTTTCATGGCCTTGCGATAATCCGCCAAATGTGGCAGCAAAAAGCTGTATGCTATATTTAAACGTCCTCTGTTTTGAGAACAGGGGCCGTGAAAATCAATAAGTACCCTTTTGTATTAGCAGGTCCCCAAACTTGAATGTTGCCATTAAGGTGTCGCATGTTTTTTTCTGGGATCCTGCTAACGTAATAATATCAATTAAATTAAATGATAAAAAAATTATAAATTAATAACATTTCTTAAAAGAAGGAGAGAAACAGTTAACATATACTGAACTGTCACTACAATACTCTGCTTCAATTGTTTAAATATATTGAAAGTTTAAATTTGATGAAGGATGCTTGATTCTTGAAATGCCTATGGACCAGAACATTTAGGACAGTAATGCAGCTAAAGAAATAATTACACATAATATTTCAATTCACTTGTCAAAGCATTTTTATTTTTAATCTCTCCCAAACTGATGAATCGGCTTTTTGTCTGTTACATATTGACTTTTGAAAAGTTTCTGGAATGTTGATCAGCATTATTTATTATTTTTCAATACTTTCAAACACTGACTGACTTTCTAAGCAACAAATAAAACTCCGTTATGAAGTTCCCCACTTTCTTCTATTGAACGAAAAACTGTATCTGAAACAAAATATGGATGAAGTCTATTTGGCATTTTCATCAAAATTATTTACTGCAATTATTTTGATTTTTTTTCTTCTTAGTGTATTATGTTATTTGAAGAGTATAAATTTATATAAAATAGCATACATCCATGATTCAATGCTTGCTAAACTGACTGTTAGTAAATTTTCAATTTTTTCTGAAAAAATTTTTCACTTCTTTAATTTTTTTCATCAAATAAGAAAGTCTTCCTTGCTTAATCCTTGTTTCATTCTCCAATTCCTCCTTCTTTTCGGGTAGAGGATCAAGTTTTGGCCTGAACTGAAGTTTTTCTCTTATAGACATGTGCTTTTTTCTGTGGTAATCTAAAAAATAAGCACTAGGTGGATTTGATGGCTTAGGTTTCCTCTTTTTATACGATATATTTTGGATTTTTTTCCGTAACATATATCTGTGATATTGCAGATTTCTCCTTGTTTGATGGTTTCTAGTTTGAGTCTCTTTGTCTGGACGGTGAAAGGATTGAAATCTCCCTTTCAACTTCTCGGAGAAAGAATTTTTTACTTGTTCTTCAGTTATATGAGGGATTTCAACTTGAAGAGATTGTTGTCCATTTAAATTTATTTTTCTTTCACTCATCTTAGATTTCTGGAGGTGTTTATCCAACAAAATAAATTCGCCAAGTAAGATATGTTTCCAAAAATGATAATTTTAATCAAACACCGTATCCAAAGTGTGACTATCATAAGGTCAACTAACCTTACTCCATCCATCTAATTAATCTGTTACCTTCAAGTAGAAATAAAAATTTCTACGTCAGTAACACATAAAATTGTATTTCGCGGCAATTTCTTAAAAACTTTGTTTTTCGACTGCTTTCTTGAAATCATTTATAGCTAAGGAAATAAACACAAAATTAGGTAAAACGGGGTTAAATAAAAAACTTCACTTCGGAACATTAAAGCGAAATGGCTAAAAAAAGCAAAGTTGCCAGATCAAAATAGCAAAATCTTACTTTACCTAACTTACCAAACAATAAGGCTAAAATTGATTAATTGATTGAAGTACTTGTTTTTCGTTAAGTTATGATTAAAAATGGGCTTTCTTTTATTAAAAAAAAGGAATCTAGCTAGACTGGCATATGAGCATCATATTGTTATAAAAAATAAATTGTGATGTAAATTTTAAAACGAATTAGCTTTAAGGTTAAAGAAATAATTATTGTTATGGCTAAATGAAACAATTCGAACGAATATCTGAATTCGTGCTATAAAAGTGTTGTTTATTTCTTATCTTATTTTTCAATTTTATTATTATATGCAAAAAAATTATTTCAAATTCTTAATAATGAATGAGAGAAAAAAAAATTATTTAATTCTTGTAAATACAAGCGAGTCCAGTCTGTAACCGTACCGTAGTGTCCGCGGATTTCGGCGTTCCGCTCGATCCGAAATATTTGTACATGATTTGCAGCTATATGTTGCAGGGATGCGGGAAACACGCCTCGGGCTGGAAGACAATTTCAAATTCCTTAACTATATTACTTATAGAAGGGATAGAACTACTCGGGTCTGTTACAGCGGTATTTATAATGACCCCATCGTCCCTTGCTAATAAATTCGGAATCTTTTGAAAAATACTGGTATACTGTTGCAGACGCGCTGTAACAATTTGCTGTATTTCCCAATCATTGTATAGCAGACAGTGGCGTGGCGATAGGTGGGGCAGTGACGTAGTTGCAATATTTGCCTCCCGGGGCGAACTTGCAACATGCCGCCCTTCCTTTACAAGTTACATTGGGCGCATAAATCTGAAAAAAAAAGTGAATTACAGAGTAGGGAAAAAACATTTTATTAGTAACGTAATTTATCGCTGGACTCCTCGATCTTTCCCCGTCGGGGAAAATTTTTGTATCCCGTCGGGAAAATTTTTTGTACGGGGTATTCAACTGTAGTTGATAAATAACAATCTGGCGAAAATTTGAAACCAATTTCATTACACTCGTCCCCCGTATAGCAGGTCGTGTCCCTTGTCGGGGAGACCGTACCCCCTTGTTGGGCAAATCGGGCCCCCGTCGGGCAAACTCTAACGCCATTCCTGATCTCTGCAGGTAGATTACAAAATCGCGCATCCACCTCCGTCTTTCTTTCACTTATCGGCAATTTACCGGCAAAAGGCGAAAAATACGAATTAATTGCGTTATTTTTTTATGTAGACAATGATTGAGCTAATGCTGCTGCTTTTCTTAGTTATAAAATTGTTTTCCTGCATGTCTGATTTTGCCATTCGAAGCGATGCTCGGCGCAGACCTCAGGGGACGACGTTTTTAAAGTGAAATACGATGAGGGGCGAAAAAATATCACCATGCTTCGAACGTCATTTGTTTTTTCATAAGCCACTGATGCTTGATTGAGGGCGAAACAATTATTATGCCCCAGGCGCCAGAACCTTCACTACGCCATTTATAGCAACACTGATCTCCGTGAGCTGAAGGAGCTTTGAAATTCATATACAAATGTAATAACACCTGGAGATTTCAGTGCAAAACACGACGCTTCGAATCCGAGTAGGGCTGACGTGAACGGAAATTTAATTACGCGACCTTAACATCAACAAAAGCCGACAGAGGCCCATCTTTTTTCCCTTCAAATAATTCGATATAACGATTATGAAAAAAATTAATGGAAAATGATACTTCATCAGCCTTTTCAGTGAGCATAACTCTTTTCAAATCCATGCTAACACTGAAGCGGGACATTCCCGAGGACGTCGTTCCATTCCATTTGGCGCGTATCGCTCCAAAATCCTTCGCCAATGCAAAAATCCGATGAGAATTGATGAAGTCGAGGGAAAAGTTTGGAAATCAAACACTGTTGGTTTTTCATACGGCGTATCGGGTCATAAAAGTGAAATGCGATCCTGCGGGAGGGGAAGATGCTCTCTCCAAAAAGCGAAAACTACCCGTGGAGAAGAGGGGGGGGGGGCCGGCTGCGGCCCCCCGGGCGGGGGCCCCCGTTTTGAAAGCGGGAGCTGGAGTAGGCATATTAGCCATAGGGAATCGGGATGCCGTAGTTGATGGGTTTGCGGTTGGCGTGGTCCTACCCGTAAATGAGCCACCTAAATGGATCGGCTTAAAATTGGAACCGTTTTTTGAAAAATCCTCCAGCTGGTATGATATGGTGTTCTGATGAATGTCCATTAAGAAAGTACAGTAGGACCTCGATAATCCGGACGAATTCAGGCACATGGACGTCCGGATTAGCGAGGTTTTCAAAAAATAACGAAAAACACTTTTTTCAAAAATTGCATGTATAGGTACTATGGTACATTTGTATGAACTAACATTGTATGGATAAATTGAATGAACATGATATGTGCATACATAATTACTACATATGCAAGTGAATGAACATAATCAGTGTCCAAAAAAGTCAGAGATTTTTCTTTGCGCGGCCGTTTCAATTTTTAATTCAAATGCGCGGTCTCTTAAACGTCTGAGGAGCATAATTTCGTGTGCTTCAAAATTTTGCTCTTCAGCCCACTGTAATGAAGTGCTGAGTGCCGCCCCAGCCTGAGAATGAGAAATTTTGATGGAGTTTACAGGGGTGACGTCGTCATCATCATCATCTTCTGCTGTTACCGTCCTGATAATTTCGCCGTCTGTTAAAATTTTATTTCGAGCCAAACTGTCGTTAGCCTCAGCAGCCCACTGGAGGACTTCAGTATTAGACGTCGGGTTCGTGTTTTGTAATTGGTTAATGAAGTGATGCAAGCTGAATTTCTTCAGTTTGCACATTTTCTTCAACTTCAGAATCAATAAAATTGGGGAGAAAATTTTTCCACGACTTGTTGATCAGCAATGTAGACACAGATGCCCAACAGTTAGCAAGACTGAACACGGCATTTTTTAAATTTACATTTGTCTGTGTTTATTCCAAGTTTTCATTCTGCAGAGGATCATTGAGAATCGTCGTAAGAAGCAACTTGAGATATCCCAGCTTGATATTTTGAATAACATTCTGATCCATGAGTTGGATCAGCGCAGGATTCGGGTTTGCATCATTCTCCATGGGCCGTCCGGATTACCGAGGTTTCCGGATTAGCGCGTGTCCGGATTACCGGGGTTCTACTGTAATTCCTCCCGAGAGTCAGGCCGCGGTGATAAGGTCTCGGCCTTGGAACCGAAAGTTTCGAATTCAGAATCCGATTCCACTGAAGAGCCGTCGTGTATTGGGCCTATTGCACACTAAATTATCCATACGGGGTCAAACGACCTCCCGCTGGTGTGGTGCGGTAGTTTGGAGAGGGGGATGCAAATTCAGGTGTCGTCCTCGTCATCTGACCGTGGTTCAAAATTACGAGGTCCGTTCCAAAATAGCTCTCGTGTTGCTTAAAAACGGGACGTTAATATAACTAAATTAAACTAATCCTCCTGAAAAATAGTACCAACTGGGACAGATTCATTAACACTATTAAAAAGACCGCGTCAAGACTTCTGCCTAATGAGCCAGAACGTGTTGAACAAGCAATAATTACATTGAATTGTGTGACCACAACGGCCATTAATTTATCCTTTTAATTCAAATTAATCACCGGAAAGCATACGAAACTTTTTTCCATCTTGTGCGTATAAAAAAATAGCATACGTAAGTAGTGGCAAGTAACATTCTTTCTACCCACTGTATGAAAAGACAATTTTGTAGGCTACAGAACGAAATCAATATCGAAATTGCAAAATATGATAACAAAAACCGAAAAAAATTTGCAGCTGAGAACTTCCTTTTTAGTGTAAGCAGAAACACAAATTTTTACTGCAAGTTTCTTCAGATTTCGTCACACCAATAGACTCGCTTACACCCTGTTTGAAAATGGCAGTGGATTCCAGGCAAAATCCGAGCCCTACTGTTATGACTACATTGGTAAGGTTAAGAGAGTTGTTTGTTCGGTTTTTTTTTTTTTTTTTCTTTTTCCTCTATGCTCATCCAAACCGTTTGACTTACCGGCACCAAATTTGGTGCAATGATGGATTAGCACGAGTAGGAACTAACGCTATAAGAATTATTTTAAAATTCGAATTATATTTTTATTTATTGATGTTAGTGGTTTAATTCCGGCGTTTTTTAATCTTTTTTTTTCCCTTATTTTCACGAATTTCCTGCATATATTCTCATCAGAGAACCGTAATTTTTATATCATTGTAATATCCCCGTTCTAATAAGAGTATTTTGAGACTGCTGTGTGACGTTCCCGATTTTTTAAAAGTTTTCGAAAATGCCTTTCTTCTGCAAACGATTCTCTTCGCACGAGACAAAATATTATGTTTCCGTGTTTTAATTTACTAAACATCGGAAAAAAACGTTATTGCATTTTCTTGTTTTATTTTGCAACGTGTATTTTTGGCAATATTGCTCATTCTGAAGATTTTTAAGTTTATATTTTTAATCAGTAACGCCAGATAAATTCTGTATAATTTAATTGTACATTATAAAGTGTAATTAGTTATTGTACGGTATTGTCTAAAAGAAATATTCTTGATCTAAACTTCTCTCATTTTCATTCAAATCATACTGTTATAAGGTATTAACCCCTTAACCGTCGCGCCCGTCATATTGACGTGTATCGAATTATCTCATTTTTAGGCTTATGAACTAAAATTTAATCATTAATTAGCTTTAGAATTTGACACAAAAATTACGTAGAATCCATAAGCATCTCAAGTATTCTATGCCTTCTTAGATGAATGAAAACGACAGCCCTTTTCCAAAACAGGAGGGATCATCGTATTAGATAGCAAAGAAAATACGACTCTTACGGGGTTAAAAAGATTAGATTTGAAGGTTTTAATTTAATAATTAAAGGAGATTTACTCTTGTTGGGAAAAGTTAGTGACAATATTTGTAGAAAAGGAAACGGAGGGAGCATATGACTAAATTTGAACCCCAAGCAACGCTGGGTTATTAGCTAGTCATTTATAAATTTTTAAGCCATCGTAAATTCAGAATAAAGTTTCAATGTACAGCAGTGGCGGATTCGGGTCGGGGAGTTGAGCTTGCTAAAAATTTTAATGTAGGGACGAATGCCAAACCTCATTCCTTATCTAAACCAAAACGCTTTAACTTTACAGACTTTCCTCACCTGACAATAAGAATCATAAAGAACACTACAATATTTCAATAATTTAATAAAAAATACAATGAAATAACTAGCCAAAAAATGTTTTCGACCGCGTCAACGCTACAAGTACGAGTGGATAGACTAGAAAAGTAGGAAAATTTTCGAACCTTTCAAGCCAGAAAGCAATTTGACACGATTTTATTATTTTTTTAATGAAAATTAAGAGCAAACAGTTGTGGTGATTTTAAATAAAATCAAGGATTTTGGTTTAGCTCTGGGGGGGGCTGCAGCCCGATAGCCCTCCCCCTGGATTCGCCACTGGTGTACAAGGTGTCCATAATTAAACGACCCTATTTTTAAATTGTCTACAGACGAAACTATTGTTCAGAAAGCTGTGAAATTTTGTGGAGGACATAATGAAGGGATGGGAATTTGTATGAGCAAAAAAAAAAAAAAGGTTCAAAATTTTACCGCCAGAGGGTGTTTTTTAGCGAATTACACATTTAGCATACGTTTACTATAGTTTACAAATTTTATTAAAACAAAGCATGTTCCACGTGACTGCCATCATTTTCAGCTACCATCTAGAATCGTAAGATAGCATGTTCCACAGTTGGCCGCAGTGTGTTCTGGGAAATGCTAAGAACATGCCGTGAGATGCTGTCTTTAAGATCAGGTAAAGTTCTAGGATTATCACGACTTGCCAGATGTTTCAAATGCTCCCAAAGACAAAAGTCACATGGATTTGGGCCTAGAGATCGGGGAGACCACAGATTACAAAAATGCCAGCTGATGACACGTTCTTCAGTGAAGTGATTTTTGAGGACGTCCTTAACACAAAGGGTGTGTGGAGGAGCTACATCTTATATAAAAATTGTGCGTGCAGGGCACTGATGTGCTTGCAGATCCGGAACAATTTTATTCTGTAACAACGATACATATCGCTGCCCGGTGATCGAGCATGTTACTGGACCTCTAGCGCTTAATTCCTCGAAGAAATCCAAGGGAAAAACCAAAGTATTTCCAAGTAAAATGCCCTCTAGCCGCAAAATGTTGAACCTTTTTTTTTTTTTTTTTTTTTGCTCAAATTTCCATCCTTTTATTATGTCCTCCACAAAATTTCAGAACTTTCTGAAGAATAGTTTCGTCTGTAGACAACTTTAAAATAGGTCGCTTAATTATGGACACCCTGTATTGTATGTTGTCCAAAATTCAAATAACTATGGCAAGCGTCCAGTTGAAGCCCAGATCGAGACTCAGTTTTTGCAGCAAATTTCTACAACATACTAATATAATGAAATATCTATTCGCGATTCTCGATAACATCTAAATTCAGGTCCGACGTATAGCTGATAAAGGATACTTTTCCATTAGCACGACAGCTTCCAAATGTGTGCAAGTTCGTCATGTATAGCGACTGTATATCATGAAGGTGGAGATAAATCGCCAAGTTCGTTGCGGTATTTGGAGCGTATTTTGGTTGCTATCGAGCTAATGGATTTTTTTTTTTTAACGTAGCACTACGTTCCTCCCATTGGAGTCTCAGGAAGGAAATTGATTCAGACAACAAAACGCCACAAAACTTGGTTTGGGAGATCCTCTATATCTCGGTAACTACTTATGTTAAAAAGATAACTAATGTTTTATTTTAGAGATAAAGGGTGACAACAGAAGTTACAAAACAACATTTATAAGTCGGAATTGTAGTTCAGCGACTACTGAATCGCAAAGTTGGGCAAAAATACGCATGAATTGGTGACGCGATCCTCTATATCTCGGTAACTACGTATGTTAAAAACATAACTAATGTCTTATTTCAGAGATAAAGGGTAACAACAGAAGTTACAAAAAAAACTTTCTTCAACTTAAAAACTTACGAGAAACTTCGAGAAATAAGAGTCACGCGAGTAAAGTAGTCCTACGCCTTTAACATCGGTGGCTGTTTGAAAAGACAGCCTCCCGTCTTTTTTTAAGTATCATGAAAAGCATTTTTTTTCTTTGATCGTTTAATTCTGAGCATGGGAAAGTAAGAAAATGTTATGAAAAGCGAAAACACAAGTTTTTAAAATAACATGTAGCTGTAATATCCGATCCTCCACAGCTTGTATATACGACAAAGATATTTTTAACCAAAAATAGGGTCCAGAAAAAGTTATATGGGCTGAAAAGGGATTGCGAGTGGAATCAGTTTAAAAGGTTCTGCTGTATACTGTACCTAGTGCAAGTATTATTATTACTATTAATATTCTCTCATTCCAGTTTCCAGGCATTGCTGCGTACTGTATGAGCAAAGCAGCTGTAGATCAGCTAACTAGATGTGCTGCTTTAGGTAATATTGAAAAATCTTCATTTTATTTTTTTATTTGAACATAGCTGATTATATTGTTCATTACATTGTTTCCTGACTCTTCCCCCCTCCCGCAGAATTGGCTAGTTACGGAATAAGGGTGAATGCCGTAAAGTGAGTCAGTTTTATGTAAATCAATATTTTGTACCTTAAGTCTTATTAAATATTTTATGTCTTTTAACCTTATTGAAAACATTTAACCTTTTATAGTCCTGCCGTAATCAAAACTGAAATCCATAAAAGAGGTGGTATGAGCGAAGAAGAATATGCCAAGGTATTTTAAGATACATTGTTTTTCATCTGAGGACATTTGGATACTTTTTCATTGCTTGTGAATTCTTTTGAATTTTCTTTTCTTTTGTTTAGTTTTTAGAGCACTGTAAAGACACTCATGCTCTGGGCAGACCAGGTACGGTTGAAGAAGTTGCTCAATCCATAGCATTTCTTGCCGACAATAATGCATCTTCATTTGTTACTGGAGTGACCTTGCCCGTTGATGGAGGCCGTGGTATTATGTGTCCAAGATAAAGCCACTATTCAATAGAAAATCGGAAAGAAATTTCAGTTATACTTTGTTATCATATTATAATTTTTAAAGTATTATAAAAAGAAACTTTTGTTTGAACATGACTTCAAATGTGCTTGTATGACGATGAAGAGTTTAATTTCGTAGAAAAATATGCATTTTGAGCATAATTGTTAAGGTTTGTCTTGTATTTTTATTTTGTTTTTGCAAGTTGTAAGTCCTAATCCGATATTTTCAAAAAGCATAACTTTTTTAATAATTTGAGAACAGGTTTTGAGTAATTAATGCTGTCAGTATGAAATTGTTTGAGAAGGTTTTTTGCTTAAATAACGATGTTATAGTGAAATTTGTAAATCCGTTCTTGAAGCATTTTCCTTTGTAAACAAGATGTTTTAGTGATCAGCTGATCCTGTTGCTGATAGGTATGTTTTTTTTAAAAAAAACCTTTAATAAAGTGTGATGTGCTATTAATGAGCGTATTGGATTTTTGTTTGTGTGGATTTAATGTCTTATACATTTTATTCACATTCCATCTTTTATTTTTAGAATTCAAACCAGTCTTTTGGGACCTCACTGTGGGTATTATTCATCTGTTTATTAGCCAAACATATGATAATCAGCTAGAAAACAAGCTACAACTAAAAGGAACACTTCCATGTACTGCCTGAAATCATTAGGGAAAAAGCCAGTAAGAAGATCATTCAGATTATATTGTGTTCCCCCTTAACTTCTAAACGGTGACAGCTTAGGCCATAAAGTTGGTGTCTAGGTATAGTAAAAAGGCTATGCGCTACTGGATGAGACAACTTGCAACACCATCTATCGGCAAATTTGAAAATTAGCGGGCCTATCTCGTAAACGGTGAAAGATACGAGAAAAAAAGTCAATTAGAAAGTTGTAGAACACTCTCGATTTAGTACGGAAAGATACCTTGCACACATTAATTCTCAAAGCAGAATGTAAAAAATGAACATTTGTTTGATTTTCAACACTATGGCGTCGTGAAACGCGAGCGAAGCGAGAAATCCAGTCCAGAGTGAAAATGTGTATAGTGGCTAACGGAGAGCATTTGGAGCAATATAAATAAATGATCCAAAAGACAGGGATGTGTCTCAGTTTCTTTCTTCCACTCTTCATGACATGACAATTTTCGAAATCGTGACCAAACAAATGTTCATTTTTTGCATTCTGTTTTTTTGTATTAATGTGCGCAAGGTATCTTTTCGTACTAAATCGAGAGTGTTCTACAACTTTCTAATTGACTTTTTTCTCGTATCTTTCACAGTTTACGAGATAGGACCGCTAATTCCAAAATTTTTCTATAGATGGCGTTGTAAGTTGTCTCATCGAGTAGCGCATAGCCTTTTTACTATACCTAGACACCAACTTTATGGCCTAAGCTGTCACCGTTTGGAAGTTAAGGTGGGTGTAACGGATATAAGTGGAACCTATACGTATTCTGTTCCAAAACAGCTGTCAGTGGGCTTCGTACTCTCGAGAAACACCGCCAACGATCCGACAACGATATATGGGCATGAGCGGATTAAAGGCAAGACGCAGTAGGTACGCGCCATGGGCCCCAAAATAAAGAATTTTTTTAATATTTATCTTTCTTTATTATTCGTTCTTTATCATATTTCAATATTTAGTATTAAATTTACTCTCTCTTTGAACTTTATAACTCATTAAATGATGTGTAGAAAAAAAATAGTTATTTATTCAAAGTGATACGCAAAGTAATTTTGCTGAGAGAGCCAATTATAATTTCTTTCCTGCAATGGATTCTTAACTTCTTTCGATAATATTTATGTACGCATATTTAAGTTATGGCAATAAAACTGCTGAATTCAAAGCGTTTTAATTATGAACAAAGATTAATTCGTTCATTTTAAAAATTAACATATATATAACAGCTATTAGTAAAAATCTAATTATAATGATTAAAAATATTCGAAATTATACTATTTTGCAACGAAGTGACTGACAGGTCGAAATGCGCTAATTCATGTTTGTGACGCTCTCTGAGCCCTCCTCCGGCCAAGAAATTTAGCGTCTACGCATTCGTTTTAAATAATTTATTCTTTTGTAAAACTCAGCTACTAGAAACAATAGCAACTACGTCACCAATTAAGGTGGAGATTTGCTAGTACAACCATCCAGTTTGATTGTTTGGGCTGCCATAAGGGCGAAAAGCTCCACCGCACCAGAAATTTGATACCAATCACGATGTTCTTCAGTCGACTACGAATTTGCAGTAAATAACAAAATGTACCTATATAAACCATTGTTTTGTGGTGCTTTTTTATAGGGTCAAGTCTCCCTAACTTGACTTTATCTGTACGTATAACCAGTGGCGTAGCTAAAGGGAAGCGGTCCGCCCCGGGCGGCACTTCGAAACGGGCGGAAAAATGCAGGAAAACAATTTAATAACTAACCAGCAGGAGTGGTCTCCCCTAAACTTTCTCGTATACTTTCTAAGTGGAGATTCGTCAAAATCTCGAGTTCGAATTTTTTTTGGCGATTACAATACTTTCTCTTTGCATACTTCGTATACGAGAAAGTGAAACAAACCTGAAATCAAATACTGTTGCCACGTTCCAAAAAAATATTACTTTGAAGCAGGCGCGATAAAATAGGCAATGCAATGAATACTAAAGCGAAAATTCTGCTTTGGAATTGAATTCCCAAGAAAACAATTTATACTACCACAACCGTAACAATTGCAAAAGCGCGTGAATAAAAGATTTGCTGAAATAATGAGATCGGTTTGAATTTTATTTACAACAATAAAAAATTTGTTACAATTCATGTTTGAGAACATTATTTATTGTTGTAAATAAAATTTACAACAATAACAGATTGCTACCAGTACTTTGCGCATGAGAATCGGATTAAAAGAAATTGAATATGCAATTTGAACGCCCCTTTTTGACGGATTTGGCCCAAAATTTAATACGGGCCTACATTCATGACGATAAAACTGCGTACCAAATTTTATCCATCTAGCTATTCAAGTTTTTGAGTTATAGCGTTCACATGACCGCGGACATACAGACAGACAGACTTCCCATGGACGGATTTTGTCCAAAATTTGATAGAAACCTACAAATTATGTTTAAAGACCACATACCAAATTTCGTCCCAGTAGCTCTAATAGTTTTCGAGTTATCGTGTTCACAGACATACAGACATAATTCCAAAATTGTGTTTTTCGGACTCAGGGAGGTCTAAAACGTGGAGATTCGTCAAACTCTCGAGTTCGAATTTTTTGACGATTACAATACTTTCTCTTTGTATACGAGAAAGTAAAAAGAAGAAAACGCAGAAAATAATACATTTTAAGGTTCAAAATATTACTAATAGTGCTATCTCCCGTGTTATTTCACTGGCAAACGGAAAACCTGCGACTTATTTATTACTTTTCTAAATACGCTTTTGATATAGAACGGAAATTGACAGCTGCATTTCCTTTTTCATCGAAACCTTGACTGTTATCATGATTTTGCTGTTTATCTCATTGGTTTCATTAACACTTGTGAAAAAAAAATCAGATTTAGGTCTTCACGTTTTATGGCCAAATTGATTTAAATTGGCTCATTTATAACTTTTCAGCTTTCTAGCATCAAATTTATTTTATCACCAAGTACAGTCATTTTAATTTTGAACATTAATTAAATTTTAATCTTTAGAGTTGTTTAAAGTATTTGCATATGCAAGTCTTGTACTTTATCTCAAAATGGTAATTATCGATCCTTATAAAAATATGTCCAAAATTATCGTCTTCTAATCGCGATCATACTTGCAGAAGAAATTTGTTTATTGATACAGCTGTGTGCACACACTTTTCTCTGTTCAAAATAGCTAATTATCTTGCGTAGTTCAACCTTCTCTAAAGGCCTCGGTGGTCTGCTGATAAAAGCCTCGACTTCGGGATTGGAAGACCGCGCGTTGCCTAGTGGTAAGGTCTCGACCTTAAGGCGGGAGGATTCCAGGTCCCAAACTTTGGAGAAGGGGGTGCCAGCTCAAGTGTCGCCCTCGTCATCTGACCGTGGTTCAAAATGACGAGGTCCGTCCCAAAGTAGCCCTCGTGTTGCTTCAGAACGGGAAGTTGATATAACTAAATTAATTCGGGATTGGAGAATTGTGGGCAGAGCCACATTTCCCATAGGACCACCTTGGGTCATGGTCTAGAGCGCAGCTGTCAGAGGACGCACGTACAGAAGAAATAACTAAATATTTACTCACTTTTAAGTGTTATTTTTAAAAGATCATAAAAAGTAATATTTTTAATATTTACATTCGTTACATAAAATGTACTGAGCAATACTTTTTTTTAAAATAGGACTACGTTCCTCCCATTGGGGTCTCAGGAAGAAATTTGATTCACACGCCAAAACGCCACAAAAAACGTTGTATGAGAGATCCTCTATATCTCGATAACTACATATGTTAAAAACATAACTAATGTCTTAATTTAGAGATAAAGACAACAACAGGTTACAAAAAAAGGTAACAGACGTTACAAAAAAAAAATGAAAATCGGAATTGTAGTTCAGCGACTATTGAGTCGCAAAGTTGGGCAAAAATACGCATGAATTGGTTACGCGATCCTCTATATCTCGGTAACTACA
>BGPR01000033.1:1731494-1853717 GCA_013235015.1 Araneus ventricosus | reverse complement strand
TTGTAGTTCAGCGACTACTGAGTCGCAAAGTTGGGCAAAAATACGCATGAACTGGTGACGCGATCCTCTATATCTCGGTAACTACATATGTTAAAAACATAACTAATGTCTTATTTTAAAGATAAAAACAACAACAGAAGTCACAAAAAATTATTAAATTATGTATGTTACTTTTCATATCATCGACCGATCCTACACAGAATTGTAACATATCCACGCACGATTGAAGAATTCAAAACAAAAGAACTGACATTGTAATATATTTTATTAAGAGAAATAAAACAATTTTCATTGTAACCTTAGCTTCATTTTATTTAGCTAATTTTCCATACATTAGTATTTCAGAGAAACAAAAGAGAAGTGAGAGTAACTTCGAGGAACAAAAGAGAATCACGAGTAACTTCGAGAAACAAGAGTATCGCGAGTAACAAAGAGAATCCGAGAAACATTTTGAATTAAAAATTTAATGTAATTCAAAGATCACAAAGATTGTATGAAGTGCTTATATGTTTCAAAAATAAACTATTGTATATTAAATGGAAAATTATACATTAACTGTTTTGAGAGAGGAGGGGGAGCAGAATATGTCTTGGCCTCAGGTGCCATCTGGTCCGGATGAAACCCTGTAGGGACCCTTAAGGTGTATATACACTTGCAAGCCGAACGATTCGCGAAGCGTTCGTTGAAATTATTTTCACAACGAACCAACCATGAACCGTGGGAAAGGAGCGAACCCTCAATCATCACTTGCCAATCGCCAACAGGAGTGGCGTTAGAGTTCGCCCGACAGGGCTGCACGGCCTGCTGTACAAGGGGAGGGACGTAATGATTACCTTTTCAAATTTCTGCCAGATCTTTGTTACTAATTGAACAGCCCGTTGCTTGAAAGGGGTACAAAAGTT
The DNA here is from genome assembly GCA_013235015.1 of Araneus ventricosus. Lineage (NCBI taxonomy): Eukaryota > Metazoa > Arthropoda > Arachnida > Araneae > Araneidae > Araneus > Araneus ventricosus. The sequence continues at coordinate 1,852,815 of BGPR01000033.1, read as the reverse complement.
TGCCCGATAGAGGGACCCCCTGATCGCCAATGGAGGGTGGAGTCTTTGCAAGCGAACCCCCTCCCCCCCAGTGCCGGCCTTAGGAAATGCGGGGTCCTACGGAAAAGAATCTTTGTGCATTCCGAAAAAAAATGAAAATCTTTCAAAATGAGTGCCTAAAATGAGTTAATAAAACAATAAGATATTTTATGAGTGAGATATTTCAAAATTTGAACTTTAAATTTTACTGTCTTATTTAATTCTTTCATATTTTAGAACATTCGAACTTTTTTTCAAAGAAAATTAAATCGAAAATGTTTTTTTCAATATAATTTTAAAATATTGCTTGCAAAACTTTTAATCCTACAAAAATTAAACTCTCCTCAGCTAGAAGATAATTTCAACCATCCATGAAACTATCATTTGAAACCCTGTACAGTACCTTCGAACAGAAGAAGTGCAGTTAAATTCTTGTTCTGTACATAGGAATTACATACAGGATATAAAAACCATATTAATTACACTATTTTACTAATTCGACAGCAGCGAATGTACAATGTATTTGTTTGCAGGGAGCAGATTGCACACCGGGGCGGGGCCCCTTGGGTGCGGAGCCCAACTAAGAGTAATTGGTCCAATAGGCTAAAAGCCGGCCCTGCTCCCCCCAAGTGCTTTGTAAGCGTCTTGGGGAGGAGGGGGTTCTCTTCCGTTTCTCGCTGAAATAAAGGATTCGACCTTGCAGGTTATTTGGAAGTTCGCGGAGTAACGACGAACTACACACGAACATGTTTCAATGCGAATGCCTTTGTGTTCGCCGAAAAGCCGACAGGATTGGAACGGTTCGCGAACCGTTCGGCTCGCAAGTGTATTCTGACCTTTAGGCAGCGCAAGTTCAGGGGGCCCACTTTCCCCTCTCCAACTTCCATGACCAGTATTTTTATTGATTTTAATTTAATTTGTATACAAGCAGTTTTTAAGAAACAAATCGTCGCTTAACAAGCAACACCACCTATCTCAATTTCTTGAAATTTCAAAGAGGGAGATTCAAATGAACTTTTCGCAACCAATAACGAATATATCTGAATTTTTTTAACATCTATTATGAGCATGAGACCACTTGTGTCCAACTAGTCGTGAAAAAATTTAGAAATGTTCGTTATTGGTTGCGAAAAATTCATTTGAATCTTCTTTGAAATTTCAAGAAATTGAGATAGGTGGTGTTGCTTGTTAATCGACGAAATATTACGGTATACTGACTGAAATAGGAAGACATTTGATTATGAGTCACTTTCAAGAGCATTTGTTTCAGTATCTCCAATGTGAAAAAAATTTAATTTCACATAATAGTAAAAAGTAATTTAAGAAAACTTTTTTAATACAATATAGTTATTCTAATAAAAATTTTACCAGGGCTGTTGACTTCTGAGTCAGTCAGCCAACTGCAAAAAAAAAAAAAACCCCACTGATCTGCAGGTGAATTTGGAAATTTGAAGGGAAAAAAAAAACCCTAAGAATAATGTTCAGAAATTTAAACGATACTTGATTTTAGTTTGATTAAGTTCGCATACATGGCCCTTGTAAATAAAATAAAAAAAATTGTGACTGTGAAAATACCGCAAAAAAAAATAAGAATTAATTCTACAGGCCTCCAAAAGATTCGGGACCCCTAGGCTATTGTCTGCTTTGCTTATCTGACAATCCGGCCATGGCTATTATTCAAAATTGCGAGGTCTGTCCCAAAGCAGCTAATTGTTCTGCTTCAAAACGGTGCACTAATCTGGTAAATCAATTTCTGTCGAAATTCGTTCTTTATTATTATTTGACAACGAAAACATGATAGATTAAAGGAAGCGTTTTAGCGTACACGTCAACTGCGTCGCACCAGTTTAATTTTGGAATTCAGTGCGAATCTTTCATATTCAGCTTGTAGTTTTGCATCAACACAAAACATAATACAATGCAGTTAGATAGCATGCGCAGTAGCATTCAAAACATGACTCTGCCATCACGTGGAATGGTTCCATTCTGATGTTCTAACTTCTTTATTTCAGACAATCTGGCAATGTGAACAGGGTCGTATTTCCAGGGTTCGTACGCGTCCTTACAAGTCCTTACTTTTACATTTAGTCCTTAAAAGTCCTTACAAATCCTTATTTTTATGCCCCATTTTTAAAAAGTCCTTACATTTTACTCTCTCATTATTAAAAAATTCAAAATTTCACCGATTATCGTTTTTCTAATTCCTCCTTCTCGGCGGCTCTAATCTCGGTCGACGTGGCTCTCGTGGAATGCGGTGGGGGTGGGGGGACGACACTGCTCGCGTTCTACGAATCCATATCCATCGCATACACTTTGGGAAATAAGGGAGGAGTTACAGATGGCCTTTATTGGTCCATGGTTCCATAGGAATGATTGTCAAAAGTGCTGTTACCATTTTTAGAACAGTATCAAAGTGATAAACCTTTACTTCCATTTTTTGCCAGTGATGCTTTTAAAACTTGTTAATGATTGCATTCAACATTTCAAAATTTTGAAACCAAAGAATGAAAGAATTGAGAAGCCTGAGATTTTATGCAAATTCAACTTCACTGACCCAAACTTGTATAATGATAAAAGTTAAGTGTATTTAGGATTTGCTGCAGAGCAACTAATAAAAGAAAAGATAAAAAAATAAGGAATTAGCAGACAAGGATGTTTTCACACTTAGACAGGATAGTCGGAAAAACATCATAACAATGATAAAACATTTCATGCAGAAATGTCCTGTGAATTACGCACTAGTAAGACCTGCGATTTGCATTGATCCACGAGTAATGGCTGGATATCAAGAAAAAGCACAGGAAAAAATGAAAAAGGTATTGATTGTATTGTCACAAAATAAACGTATTTTGGGAAAAGATTGCGACGAAATTTTGTTATTCTATGCAGATTTTCTGTTAAATATTGTAAAGCCAAATTCATTTGAATTTACTTCTTTCAATCCAAAGAGTGATTTCCCTTGATAATTTTTTACAAACTTATTTTAGCAATAATCATTATGAAAAAGTTTGGAAGATTATCAAAATGGTATTAATACTGTCACATGGACAATGAGGTTTTTCGGTGAACAAGGCCCTGGAAATAGAAAATTTAAAAGATGCTTCATATATTTTCCAGCGTGTAAATCATGAATTTATTAAGCTGTCTGGGCTATTTATGACTTAAAAATTACTAAAGAAATGAGGACGGCTGCCACCTCAGCTAGAGCAAAATACATGCAGTATTTAGAAAGTGAAAGATCCAAAGAAAAGACTGAAACAAAACAACTGAAACGAAAAGCTCTAGAGGAAGAAATAAATTTTTTAAAAGAAAAGAAAATGTTCCTCCAAACGGACATGCACCAAACAAATGAGAAAGCAAATGATTTAGCTAACGAGGCTGAAAAGTCAAAGGACATAAATTTATTTATTCAATCGCATGAACTAAGAAGAACAATTTCTGAAAAAGAAATTAAAATAAATACCTTGGATGTAAAATTGAATGAAAAAGTTTGGAATTAAAAGATATTTAATTTGATTACCAGTTTCATGAGGGGTTTTTTCATCAATTTATTAACTCATATTTTTAAGAGTTTTTATTGTGTTAAATTTGTAATGTATCTTCTATGTTTTATATTATAATTTATCATCTAATAGGTTGAATTTGCAAAAATGAGACATTTTATTTAAAAATGCGTGCGACAATTCGTTAAGTTTATTCAATTTAGAGGTCCTTATTTTTTGATTTTTTTAGTCCTTAAAAGTCCTTGATTTTCTTTTAAGGAAATGTGTACGAAACCTGGAAAATTTCTCTTGAACATAATTTAATGAAATTTTTTGGATGGAATAACTTTCTTTGACAAATGTAACTGCACATGTCATCTAATGCCTATTTGCACAATCTTTTATGCTGTGCTATAAATCGCTTCCTTCTTTCCTCATGCAGGATGCAAAGTGGATTCCAAAATTAAGTTTACTCGTCGCTTTTAATGTAAATCACATAAACATGAATTGACTCTATTTTACTTTCTGTACTCCATACACCAATTTTAACATTTTGCAGTGAGGGAAAATTTCGGCAATCACTTCAGCGCGCAAAATATTTTTCCGCTTATTGGCAGAGATCACCTGACCTGAATTTATACGGATTTTAGTAGTAACTAGCTGCATGGCCCGGCGTTGTACGGGCAATCTTGAATAATGGGATATTCCCAGGCGGAGAGAAATGAGATCACGTGAGGCATTGGGATCCATATTTCCATATGCCCGGCTCCGTTTTTTTTTTTTTCAACAAATATTGTCACTTACTTTCCCCAACAAATGTAAATATTCTTCCAAATCTAGTCTTTTTATTACTAATTTTCATATGCCCGCCTCCGGTTTATTTTTTTACATATATTGTCGCTAACGTAAACGTTACGTTCCCCCCAAAACGTAAAAAATGCTTTGAATCCTATATTGTTTAGTTAAAATTTTTAAATCCAACCTTTTAATTACCTTATAGTTAATAACCCAGCATTTCTCGGAATCCACATTTTTGCCTATGCCCGCCTCTGTTTTTTTCCCTACAAATATTGTCACTAAGCTTCCCCAACAAACGTAAATCTGTTTTGAATCCTCTCTTGTTGGATTAAAACTTTCAGTTCTAGCCTTTTTACTACCTTAAAGCAGTTTGGTTTGAATGAAAACGCGAGAATTCTTATGCTTATAAATTAAAACAGATTAGCATGATATTTGTTTTGCAAAAGAAAAAATAAAACGAATAATAATGAAAAAAAAACCAGATAAAAATGAATAAATATTTTTCCCCAACAAACGTAAATGTTGCGAAACACCGTACGACAAAAAGGAAGAAAAAAAACGCAGGAAAACGATTTTTTTTCAATTGCTAATAATTCCAAACACAGAAGATCGCTCAAAAGGAAATACCAACTTCCGTTAAATAAATAAAAAAAAATGCAACATCGGATGCGAAAACTAATAATATGGAAAAAAAAAGAATCCGCCGTGAATGAATTCACCATTCTGCCAATAGATGGCAGCACGTCAATTCATTCATTTTGACGTTTTAATTAATATCTTTTTAACTAATTGTAATTTCGGAATTTAAATGACCGAAATGGATTCCTTGGATTATTCTCCATCTTTTGATACTTTCCGCGTGCTTCTCCGTTCGGCGGTTCGTGAGAAGATAGCCGGACATACATACATACAAACATACGTTTGTTTACCTTCGAATTTTAATAGGATAGACTAGCTGTATGACCCGGCGTTGCACGGGCTAAATCGAATAATACCTGAGGTCACGTGACACATGCCTAATGTGTGTTATAATATTGTTGAAGTGTGTTGTATTAGTGTTTTCACCTCCTGCTTCAGCTGGGTGTAGATGAGAGGTCCTGTGATAAATTTGGCCATGAATTCTGAAACAATACGCTCCTCTCCCTGTAGACGGTACAATCTGTGCACCCATTGAAGCACTGGTACGACCTTATGTTATTTTTGAAATGCACTGATAATCCATCGGAGCCATCCATCAATCCTTTCATTTCCACTGGATAAACTGCTGCTCAATTATATTTCCATTATGACAACAATGAGTGTAAATTCCTCTGGTATTCTTTTCATCCCGGAAATACAACCCTCCGCATTTCAGACAGAGATTGTCCATTTCTCCACAGTTGTGTTCTTCAGTTCAGAACAGTTCTAGCTGCATAAAAAGTTTGTATCTGATGGTGATTTTGTCCTTCAATAACATTTAGACGGCGTTCTCTTGCATGCTGTAGCATGGCTGACAATTGGCTATTTCTTTGTTCGTCTGTTTCTTCGGCTCTTTTCTGCTGGCAACGTTGTCCCATTACTGCCAATCGGTTATTTCTTTGTTCGTCCGTTTCTTCGGCTCTTCTTCTCTGGCCATGTTGTGCCATTACTGCCAATCGGCTATTTCTTTGTTCTTCTGTTTCTTCGGCTCTTCTCTGCTGGCTACGTTGTGCCATAGTTGACAATCGGCGGCTTCTTTCTTCTTCAGTTTCAACAACTCTCCTTTCACGTTTTCTAATTGCCTCCCGTCTACTGGCAGCATCCCCTGTAATTCCTCTTTTTCTTTTAGACATCGGAAAAAACGAGTATTCAACAAAGCAAAAATAGTAACTTCCAAATATCAGCTTAAAATAGAAGCTTCCACAAATATTTAAACTTAATCAAATCAATGAATAATGATTAAAATCACTAACATAACTAATCTATATCTTTCGGCACATAACTTTACAGAAATAACACACCCCTTTTAATTTCGTTAAAATGATTTTGTTGGACGTTTTATCACGGGATTAAAAAAAGAATTTATACACTTTCAACAATACATTTTTTTATTTCTGTCAGCGTCACTTTTTTATTGTTGTCGTAACAATGTTCTTTAAAGTAAACAACTTCAACAATAAAATGTATTTTGAATTGCGCTGCAACAATGAAAAGTATTGTTATAAAGTATCCGAAACAATGAAAAGCATTGTTGTCAATTAGTTTTTAATTAATATCTTTTTCACTAATTGTAATTTCGAAATTTAAATGGCCGAAATGGCTTCCCTGGATTATTCCCCATCTTTTGGTACCTTCCGCGCGCTTCTCCGTTCGGCGGTTCGTGAGAAGATAGAAGGACATACATACATACATACATACGTTTGTTTACCTTCGAATTTTAATAGAGTAGATACTAGCTGTTATGCCCTGCTTTGCTCGGGATTACACTCGGATCCCGATTTGCTCGGAACACTTTTATGTCTAATATTTTTAATGAAAAAACTATTTTTGTATAGAAAATTATAATACAAAAATTCCTTCATCGTCTGAAACGTTTTTACTTCAAATTTCGTTCATAAATAGTGAAGTATAAGAAGGATTTTGACGAATGTTTCGGTTAAATTAATTAAATAGTTGAATTTTCATTAATAAAAAGCGTCAAAATAAACCAGATCAATAGTTGTTCCCTATATAAATTATGAATCGTCTGCTTTTAAACTTTTCTTCAGTATTCTTCCAGAATTTTGTTCATATGTTCTAGCAACAGCTCTTCATACGTATTCTTGTCATTTAACAAATACATTGCTATAAATTGTGAATTTTATACACAATTGAATTTTTTTTAAATTTTTGAAATAATAGTAACAATTTTGAACGCAAAGGAAATTTGTATCACTGAGAAGCTATTTTTTAAACTTTAATATAGTATAAAAATAGTTATTGTAACATAATACTTTCGAAATATATCACAAAAAACGCAAAATCCTGCTTAATTTTTAATTTTAAAAAAATTGGAAAAGTTTTGGGCCTTTTGATAGTGATCTTTAACTTCTTTTAAAAATATTTACAGAAATAAAAAGAAATTTGCTTTATTTAAGAATCGTCTGCTGTAATAATTTATTTATTAAATTTTGAAAAATTAATAAAAGTTGAAGAAAACATTTCACAGATATAAAATTGGCATCATTAAAAAGGTAAAATTTTGAACTTTAAGATGGTATACAAATATTTTTTGGGGGGATAATTTGCTCCGAATTTAATACGGAAAAACGGTTTTGGTTAATTTCTAATTAACTAAATATTTAATTAACTTTCGGACTTAGAAAAGTTGACAATAATCTTCCTTTTGTCTTAAATAATAAGTGTGCAAAGTTTAGTTGAATTTTAGTTGAAGTTTTCCTAGGAGGAGATGTGGAACATACTCACATACATACCCACAATGACTTTTATTTATATTAAGATATAGTTTACTGCAAAAAAGAATTTAAAACTGTTGGAAGTTTTATTAGAATATTCAAGCGAATATTATAATTTGCGTATCATTTCCTTCAATTCAAATGACTCTTAAAAATCAAAAGTAATATTTATTGTAATTATACCACGGAACAAAATATACAGCTCTGATACACAAAGCATTGAATGGAATTTTGTGAACACTTCACTTTCCATAAAATAATGAACAAATCAACCGAAAATTGAATAATTGGCATATCAAAAGGAAAGACACAGACAAAATACACCTTAGTTGCCAGGAAAGAAAAAAAAATTCTACTATTAATTTTTTTAAAATTTAGAATTAATTTACATTTTCCCTGAAGTACTTCTCAGAAACTTCCTTTCTGATGTCATTTTGGATAAGTGAAATCGATAAAATTAATAGTTACAGAAAAATGCTCTTTTCATTTCATAGAAGTAATAAATTTGAATGTATGATAGTTGTCTTTTAATTCGAGCATACTCAAAATATATGTCAATTTTCCCTTAGCGAGACAGCATTCAAAAAACGCTTGATTCGACCCTGCGCAACTTGTGTTTCAAACCATAAAGTTACTACACTTGGATAAAATTTGGTGACTGCCATATTTTCAGTAAATTGACATTTCGAATCAATCTCTGTGCATTGCAACAACTTTTACCTAATTAGCTAAAAATATTATATTTTCATAAAAAACGTTTCATTACCGATATACAAGTTATCTAAGTATAAACAGGTATGAATATTTATAGAAAAAGATGCTAAGTATTTTAAATAACGATAGAATTTTGCGAAAATAGCACAGCTTTGTAATAAAATATAATGAAAATTTTAAAAGAACTACGAATATTATAATAAATGCTTCTTCTTTTTATTTTAATACAACAAATACTCATAAAACACACATTAGCAGCGAGTTTTCCATGAATATCTCTAGATTATTGAAACAAACTAAATCGCAGTGTTGCCTTACATCTGTGCTTCATAATTCATATCTATACATGCATTCTTTAAAATCATAACTCCGATTTTTATTTGGTTGCATTTCTATTTCTCTCGCTTGTTAATATTTTATCTACTTTACCCTCGTCTTCCTTTTTAGCTACTGGATTCCATACATGACGTGGATTGCAGTACAATTTGTCATGTTTATCGATAGGTTTTAAAGTAGCTCCTTTTACAATGTTTTTAAAATCTTCATAGCTTGTTCCAGGTTGGTTCACAGCTCGTATTTTCGCAGCATTTTGCAAATTATAAACCCGGTCTGCTTCAATGGATTCTTCTAAGTTGTTGCTCAAGGTATCGAAATTTATTTCGCTATCATCAACTGTTACCATTGTCTAGAACTATGTTTTTATAGTAATCTAATAAACTTTAATTATTGAGATAGTAATCTTTCTATTCGCTGAACCTCGTCTGCATAGATACTATGATGTATGTACACATAGCGTTGCCAAGCAACAAAAATGTTTTGAAGTTGTAGTTATCTAGCATTATACGTTCGACAAAAATAATTCGTAGCATTAATAAATTTTTTATTAATACTATGAAGATATGCACATAATGTAGCTTTAATTTAGTTGCAATAAAAAAATGTATTCTGTATTTTCCCACATTGCGTGGGCAAAAGGTAGGCTATTAATATTACTCAGTGTTAAAATATCGAAACTTTAATCATGAAAAATTTTGCACACAAAGACTATTTTTCAAACTCCCGTGTAAAATATGATTACTTGGAGGAAATTATGCATAAAAGTACAGACAGATTTTAGTTCTAGTTGACATTAGTCTGCGAACAAATACATTTTAAACGCACTTTAACCGTAATCAGTATATTTTCATGTGACTCGTGTGTGTAAACAGAAGCGTGTCACAATTTCCTAGTTTCAGTTTTGATTTGAGGCGGTTATTCAGTCCTTCAGTTACGCGCTTAAATGGCAAAATTCACGGGAAAAGTTGCTTTAATCACAGGTTGTTAGCTGTTTATTTTCATCCAACCAGTTATATTTTATATTTTATTCTGAAACTAATAAGTATATTCATTAGGTGCGTCTAGTGGAATTGGTGCCGGTACCGCCATCCTGTTTGCCTCACTAGAATGCAAGTTAAGTTTGGTTGGAAGAAATTCCCAGAATCTGGATAAAGTTATTGCTAGCTGTAAGGAAGCTGGTGCAAAAGAGAGTGATGTATGTTAAATAAATAACTTTTATTTTGAAATCAAATATCACTTATTTGCTTGAAATCAGCTGCAGTACTCAGCTAAGAAAATATTCAGTTTATGGGAAAGGGTCGTTTAAGGCATTGCTCTTTTTTTTATATAGGTTATATATATTTCTTCACTAAGGTTAAAAGATTTTTTAAGAAATACGCATACTATTTTATAAGATTAGAATATTGATTTAGTTGTTATGAATTTGAGTATTTGAATCCATTATAAATTCTGCAAGAATTTAAAGTGTCTGAAATTCAGAATAATTTCAAACGAAATCTACAGAAATGAATATATTGATTATTTGGAATTAATTTAATGCTTTGCGAAAATTCTAAGCTAATTGGGATTCTAATTAGAAATGTTCTTTATAATTATATTTACTGTAAACATTTAAAAGTAAAAAACTTAACAATCATGTAATCAGTGCCAACTGCAGACCTTTTTTGTTGATAACTTGCTGCTCTAAGATTGTATTTTTTCATTACAACCTGCAAAATTGAATCAAACAATGAAATTGAATTTTTTATGGTGATATTCAGTTTACTTTTTTACATTTAAGGTAATCTAATATAATTATGATGAAAAAAATTTTCATTATTGAAATTAAAATGTAGTTTTAAAAAAAGGCAAGCAACCACGGTAAACCTGTAGTTTACGGTGCCGGCCTGCTTCTTGCCAAATTCTTCATGGCGCAATTTCATGTGCCGTTACCAAATACTCTTTTGTATGTGCAGTACGCTTTTTATTTCTCTCTTACGCATGCGTCACCTGAAAACGAGAGATTGAGCACACAATGCCTGCGGCATTTTAAGTGTGTACCGGCAAATTTTTTAACTTGGAAAAAACATCAGCAACTTCACTTTCACCATAGCAGGAAACTAGTAGCTCCGCTTATTCATTAAATGTTAGGAATCCACGTTTTTTAAAAAAATTCCAAAAACGGGAATTTCTGCATGCAATGCCTATGGCATTTCAAGCATGTACCGGGCAAATTTTTTAACTTAAAAAACATCAGGGGCTTCGCTTTCAGCATAGCGGAATAATCGTAATTTTGCTTATTCATTGAGAAACGAAACACACAGAATAACATACACGGTACTGAACCGATATTCCAAACAAAGTTTTATTCAAATTCGAATTTATCGACCAACTGCATCAAAGAGTTGAACAAAACAGTCCAATCGAAACGTGGCGCTATATAGCCAGATAAGCAAGACACCAATGAAAGGATAAATTTGTGCGCATACGCGATTGTCACTCGTTAAAAACATCTAGACGCAACCAAAACAAATGTTCTCTTGTTGCCATTCTTGGCGGCAAAGATTTGGCGATCCTAAGAGGAACAAAGTAGGCGGGCACCATAAAATCCAGGTTAACCGATATTTTTAATGTCGATGTAATTTAGTGAATTGTATGGAAGTATTTTTTAAAATATATGGGGCGAATGGTTTTTAAACTTAACATAGTAATTTAATCTATATTTCTGATTTGTTCTTGTCTAATGTTACTAGTGATGGCTGTCAAAAGATAAATTCATCTTTTACTCTGAATTGGAGTTAATATATAAAAAAAACCCCACTTCTCATTTTGGAAACTTATAAATCTGACATTGCGCTTCCAAATAAAAAACTATATAAGCTGTAGTGCTCTTTTGAATCCCATCTGTGAATTCTGCATGAATTCACTGTGGTTGCGGTAAAACTGTAGTTTATGGTGCAGTCTTGTTTAGTGTCATTTTTTCTTGGCACAACACAGAGTGCTGCCCATCTCTTTGCGATCAACTGTTGGTGATACCAAATGGCAGAAAACAAGACCGCACCATAAACTACAGTTAAACCCTTCATACTATTAAACAAAAAATATTCAAAATTATATATACATCCCCTAACTAGTTTTACATAAATTATATCATTTACAAGACATGTACAAATTCTCAAGTGATTAAAAACTAAAAAGAACCATTTTCAGATGTAACTTGTACTTCTGGTTTGTATCTATTTCATATATTTATTAGTGTATTGCCTTTTTAGTCAAAATTGTATGTACAGCAGTGGCAAATCCAGGATTTGGATCTGGGAGGCTGAGGTCATAAACATTTCGTATCGTAGTGATGAATGTCAAACCTCGTGGCTTATGTAAACCAAAACACTTTAACTTTACAGACTTTTCTCACCTGACAATAAGAATCATAAAGAACACTACAATGCTTTCGATAATTTAATAAAAAATACAATGAAATAACTAGCCAAAAAATGTTTTTGACCATGTCAACGCTACAAGTACAAGTGGAATGACTAGAAAAGTAGGAAAATTTTCGAGCCAGAAAGCAATGTTGTCATGATTTTACTATTTTTTTAATGAAAATTAAGAACAAACTGTTGTAGGGATTTTAAATAAAATCAAGAATTTTGGTTTAGCTTGGGGGGGGGGGGGGGGGGCAGCCCGATAGCGCCCCTAGATTCACCACTGATGTACAGTAACAGGAATAACACTGGTTTTTTATATGTTAGTACTAATTTTTGTAAATTATAATTTATTCTCTGTAAATAAACTTTTCTTAACTGATGGTACAGATGCTTGCTCTGTCAGTTGAATTTTTTCATCAACATACAGGCTGGTAAATATGCTGTACCACTATGAGGCTTCCACTTCCTTGACAGAATTAACCCATTAATGCATAAGTTGCATTTTTTCAATACAGTAGAACCTTGGGAATGCAAACTAGTTGGGGCTGACCACTGTTCGGATTATCTGGAAAATTTTGTAAAATACTTTTGATATATTAAATGCAGTAGAGTATTGATTTTGGGTGCTCTGTGAAAGAGTATGGAAGGAGCTAGGGGCGGGCAATTCACATCATCAAAAAGGTTTAATTCCTTGTGAGAAGGTAACTGCTTTTGTTTATAATAATAAGGTGCTATATTCATTCTTAAATACTAATTCAACTGTTTCTTTTAAGTTAGGAATAAACATAAGCTTTGTTTCTGGTTCCTAATTGTTATTTTCCTTTATTTTGTAATAAAAGGTTTTTTAAAAAATTTAAAAAAGATGTTTGGATTAACCGAAATTTCAGATTCCTGGGGTTTGGATGCCCGAGGTTCTACTGTAATATTTTGTATATTAATATTACATGTCATGAAACCAACATGAAAATTATTTAAAAAAATCCTGCCTGAAAGATTTATGTTCTAGTGCAGTTTTAAGTCTAGCCTTCCTATTTAGGGATGTAATGCAAAATACAAGGAAAACTATTGTAATCTAAAATTATGGGAAATTCCAAACAAAAACATATCCTTGCAATTGTATTTACTGATATGTTTGTTAAATGCAAGTAAATTAATTGATAAATAATTGCTCAAACTCACCCTTATCTTCCTGACATTGCAAGAAACTACTTTGAGTCTCACTTGAAAATAAGAAGGCAACATTAACTGAGTACTTGATATGTGCTGCCATCGATTAAATATAGAAGAAATGAATGCTTAAAATTATTTTTTTGTAAAATATATGTTGGAAAAATAATTCCTGCGAGTTTATGATGTATTTCTAGAAGTGCCCCTAAAAAGGGACAATAGGCATTAATGGTTTAATTCATACTGTCCTCTAAACCTTGTTGATAGTTTTACTCCTTCATGCTACTTTATTGCCTGTGTCTACCACACTAGATTTATTGGTACTAAGAGAAGACAAGAATAAGTTATTTCATGGACAGTCAATAAGGAAAACAAATCTTATCTTTCAATGACTTGAAAAGCGAGAAAATTATATTTATGTTACTCTGCCAAAATCTCCATTTAAAAAAAGAAAATTTCAGTAATCTAAAAGTTTATAGTATTGTTAATAATTCTGTGATTCATACTTTTGTTTCAAAAAATTACTATTACAGATTTTAAAATTAATTGGTGATGTTTCGAAAGAGGATGACTTGAAAAGGATAGTAGATTCCACAATAAACCATTTTGGAAGATTGGACATTTTAGTAAGTATGGAAAATATATTGCATATCTTGTGTTGAAATATATTTAACATATAAGGTATTATGATATTAATTATTTTAGGTGAATAATGCAGGCATTTTACAACCGGGAACTGTCGAATCTGGAAGCTTGAAAGTTTTTGATGATACAATGCAGGTTAATGTTCGCTCAGTTTATTTTCTGAGTCATCTGGCTATTCCTCATTTGAAAAAAACTAAAGGTAACATTTTTGAAGATATTTTTTTTTGTGTGTGTGTGTATCACGATAACTACTTAATCTTTTTCGATTATTAAAAAAAGATATATATTAAAGTACAAAAAATATTTTTATTCTGTATATTTCTTCAAAAAGTGATCAATTTGAAACTTTATTTTTGGGGAGAGGAGCAGATTTTTTTCGAGTGAATGAATATTAGCTGCATGCAAGTGATGGTTTGGGATGATCAATGACTACAAGTTACTTTCTCTGCTGAAAATAAATGGAATTTGGATAATCCTGATGGCTATAAATATTACTACCATGATTTGATATGGAAAAAATGTTCATCCAAATGTCACTTAGGTAGTGGGTCTGTCATGACTTGGGCTGTTTTTAGTTTAATAGCATCGAGTCTCTTGAATTTGTATCTGAAAAATTCGGAGGCTATGTTACAAACCATATTTTACCTGTTGAACTTTTTGGAAAAGGAAACACGAATCTATTATGAAACTAAAGGGTCTGTCAAGACAAGTTATTGAACAAAACTCTGGTTCCAAACAACGATATTGGAATCCTATTGAGAATTTGTGGAGTTTTCTAGCAAGACAAGTTTAATAAAATGGGAGGCATTTATAGGGGTCCAAAAAAGGACCAATGGTTTTTAGAGTAGGATAACAAGAAAATGGTGACAGATATTGATGTCATTCTTGTGAAATATTAATGTGTAATGTCAGGATGTTTTTTTGTTTGCTTTTATTATGAGTAGTATAAATTTTCACCAACAAGTTGCACTGTAGCAACATGCAACTAACTATATACACAGCATTCATGGAAGACAATGAGCCCATATAGTGAAAATGGGGAGGGGAGGGAGGAGTATTTGGGAGTTCGTCAGTGGAGAATTGTTTTCAGTTTCTTGGGAGGAATATTTTGATGACTGCGTCATTGCATTGGACTACTCCAAGGAAATGGACCTAAGTATCGATTGGCCCCATATTCAGCAGATTGCAATCCGTGCGATTTTTTTCCCTGAGCGGCAGCCTAAAGGATGCAGTGTACCAATAAAACAATACCACAATTGAGGACTTGGTGCAGATTGTCCGTGATGAATGTGAAACCATTCCGATAATGATTTTGGAGGATGTCGTTACTAATTTTGTACAATTGAGATACGTAGTTGCAATGGATGGTGGACAAATTATAACTAATCAAGAGTCTAAAAGATTATTAAATATGTTTTTGGGTTGTGTTTATTTTGATGGCATTATTCCTTTGAGGTGTGGTGGGACAGCATCTGACCACCTTTTTTAATATATACTAGTAGTTCTGCAAACAGTAGACCTCGCACCCCCTCCCACCCCAAATAAAAAAATCTAAGATTTTCTCTTCATCGCCTTTTTTAAAAGCTTAGCAAATGTTACTCATTGTGAAGACAGTATAGTTTTTAAAGACACCGGATATCATAATTGACTCTCAAGGAGAAACACTAGTGAACAAAAGTTTAGCACAATACTTATGCAACAAATTAGAGGTTAATATGGATAAAATGTTTCGCAATCTGCTGAATTAGCAAAACATCTCTAGCTCTTTTACTTTGCTTATCTTTAAGCGGCATATCGAAATATTTTGAAAAAGATGGCACCAGAAATTCACAGAGAAAAATTGAATCCTTAAGTTGGTTATTTAAAAAATATTGAGAAAATTTCACTGCTAAATAGGCGTCAAATTAAAATATTTTTTCCAACTTGCTTCGTTCGAACTAAGAAGATGGAACTCAAAATAACTTGGCGATAAATATTACAATTTGGCAAAGAAATATATATAAACAAAAAGTTGTCATTGCTATGAAGATCAGAAGCGTCTGATAATTTCATTTAGGCTTAACAATTACAAGCGGAAAAAAGTTTTCTAAATTGGTTAGTGCACAATATAGGGTAAATAAGAAATGGTTTAGATGGTTTTTAAATATAAATTTAGGACTAAAAGATAGCCAAAGATTATAAAAATAGGTAACATTTATTTAGCGAAAAGCGGATAATGATACATAGCCATAAGCGAACTGTGTTTATTTACAACTGTCATTATTTTAATTTTTGATTGTCACTCACTCTTTTATTACCAATTAATATAGTTATATATATTTAAAATAATGATTTTATTACCTAACTAAAATAAATAGAAATAAAACATATACACCGTTTTCTATTACTTCAAGAAATATTTATGCAAAATTTGAAGGAAATCGAACAACGCATTTGGTCATAATTGCGTAGCAGACAAGTGCAAAATGCTGGAGTTGAAACATTATTTTGTGAAAAGCGGCATTTTGCATTTTATGGATAATAACTTTAAAAATATCATGCTGAAAAGTTATTCCTAGGCCATTAACCAACCTTATTTCTTGTTATTTTAATTGTTACATTTATTCTAGTAATTTAAATGTTTTCATATATTTAAAAAGGGCTTACAGTTTTATTTTGGCACTTCTTTATCCTGTTTGAGAATTTGATGTTAAGATATTGACAATTCTTATTATGTTTTGTTTCAGGCAACATTGTAAATGTCTCGAGTATTGCTGGACTGAGATCAGTGAGTAAGCATTGCACAATTTATTTAAAAAATAGTACTGAATAAAACTCTTGAGAATCATTTCATTAAAAATATTGCGATGATGCAATCTTCCTTCACTTGTTTTTATGAAATGTAATTCTTAGAGCTGAATTTCTTTCCAACTGCAGTTTCCAGGCATCGCTGCCTATGCTGTGAGCAAAGCAGCTGTAGATCAGCTAACTAGATGTTCAGCTTTAGGTAATTTTAAAATAATATGACTCTATTTGTAATTTATATATTGATAACCAAGTTTGCAGCATCTTGTATTTCTTTCCAGAACTGGCCAGTTATGGAGTGAGAGTGAATGCTGTGAAGTGAGTCTTGCCTATATTAGCTAACTGTATTTATTAATATTAAACTGGACATATAAGAGTGCTCCGCTCTACACAAATGGCATGGTGGCACTCTATACCATTCCATTTTTCAGCCCATCTATTTAGGTTGTCATTCACAGGTGAATATGCGCAAACTCATCAGCTTCGGGCACTACAATCCTCTACTGCAACCATTTCTCCCCTCTCCTTCAAAACTCGAAGAGCCTCCTCCACACATCTACAATGGTCGCATTTCAGCATTTATGGCCTAGCAGTCCAAATGGAGCACTTTTATTTTAAGACAAGTTGAATATCCAAACTTTCAACCATACTATGCCAATTTTCATATTGATGCCCAGTTTTGGTGCGAAGTGACTGAATTTGCATGGATCAGAGCACTCATGAATGTCCAGCTTTATACCTTTTTTTTTTTTGCTTACATGTTTTAAACTTTTACAGTCCTGGAGTCATTGTGACAGAAGTCCATAAAAGAGGTGGTATGAGTGAAGAAGATTATGCTAAGGTACATTAATGTATTAATTATTACATTAATATATTATTCATTTCAAACCACCCTTTACTTCTTATCAACTATTTTTTGAACTTTCTTTTAGTTTTTAGAACATTCGAAAGAAACTCATGCATTGGGTAGACCAGGCACTGTTGAAGAAGTTGCTCAATCCATAGCATTTCTTGCCAATGATAATACAGCTTCATTTATTACTGGAGAGACCTTACGTGTTGATGGAGGTCGTGGTGTCATGTGTCCACGATAATTCCACGTACCAAGAGGTTCAAGCACATTGGAATATGATGATTATTTCAAATATGCCAATTTGGAGAGATTATTTTCTTGTTTAATTTGATAGAAAAAAAACATTTTGATTTTGAAATGTTAACCAAAATATGAAAATGCCTATAAAATACATTTGATGATCATTTCAAATGTGCCAGTTTGGCGAGATTATTTTCTTGTTTAATTTGATATAAAAAACATTTTGCTTCTGAAATGTTGATCTTTACATTAAAATATTTTCTTTTTCAAGTTGTGTCTTAATTTCACTCCTATAAAAAGCTGGGAATTTCAATAAATTAATGTACTGAGCATGTTGCACACAACAAGGAATTGTATAAAACTTAGTACACAGCATCTAAAAAATGAGTTAAGATTTTTTCCCCTCAATTGAAATATAGTACCGATAATGTGTTGCAGCAATACTGCATGTTATTTCACTTTTAACTGAAAAGAATCTTGAATCAAATTATGAAGAAAATTTATTAATAAACATTTTATGGCACCTACAAAATATTTTAAATTCAGGCATATAAACTTCATTAAAAATACATTTCACCTGAAAAATAAAATCCACTTGGTTATCTACAGCTTTTATAAAAACACATTAAAAGTCAATTCACAAAATTCATGAACAAATATAAAATGATTTTATTTACAAATTCTTAAAAAGTAGCCTTTTTAATTCTGTACAATAATTAAATTTTAAGTACATGAAGCTGCTTAAAATTATCTACATGATTAAGGAACAGCACCTTTCATTTCATTTAGTAAATAACAAAATTCATAGTCATTGATCCTTATAAAAATGTATCACAGAAAGTCTGACTCTTCACAGCAATCTTACCTGCATAAGAAAAACAGATTATTAAAATAACAGATAAGAGGAAAAGACTAACAAGGATCAAGTTAATTCAATTGAATCCAGAAATATTAACACACTAGCTGCCTTCAGCGACCAGCTTGTTCTCCAGGAATATAATTTCAATTAAATCTTTTATGTATAATTTGATATTCTTGATTCCCTTCGTAAAGTAAATTTAAATTTCATTTATGATAGGCATTTAACTCATGTTCTTTCAACAGCCTTGCATCTGTTCATGAACGTCCCTAATGGTGTCGAGTAACGTCTGTGTCATGGAACATCCAATTGCTCGCTGTCGGTATCAGCTTCACTCTTTTGTTTCTCTTTGAAAAATACATTTGATTTCAACATTAAAATGGTGCTGCACATCTTAGCTGGATGAAAATATACTTATTATAACATTTAAGATATTACCTTAACTTGCAACAATGGGAGAGAAACACGCAAACAAATATTTGTATAAACAATGAAAATAGTTTGAATTGTGTTGCAAATGATGCCAAAAAAATATTTATTAAAATTTCAGAAAAAAAAAAAATCGTACGGCAACTTAATCGATATCATTGAAAAGATCATTTTTTAAATTTTCAGATGGTATAAAAGTTATTTTTGTGCTGTAATATGTTCGAAACTTATTAAGGAAAAATGCCAAAATTTAGCTTAATTTTTAATTGATTAAAATTTTTAAAAAACAGGTCTGTGGTGCACATTCCCACCCTTCAAGGCATCTTTGTGCCAAATTTCATTGCTCTAGGTCTCGTAGTCTGTCCTGTAGAGAGCCAACACACACACATTCTCCTTCATTATTAGTAGAGATTGTTGACCAATCATGAATTAACTCGTATTTTCATGCCTAAATGTTATTGACTGATCATGAGTTAAATTGTTTTACTTCCACATTCAGTTACGAAAAAATAGCCAGTGACACGAGATAGGCTCTGTGTATAATTGCTGGTCAACAATATGTTAACACACACAAAATTATGAAAGTAGCATTTCTTTCCTGTAATAATCTTTCCTATCACTGCCAACAAATATCCATAAAATTTGCCATCAAAATTTAATCGCTTGATTTCAACTACCTTAATTTGCATATGATTAGGCTCCAATTATGTATTTAATAGTCACCTTTGGTGACCAGCTTGTTCGCTGGGAGTATGATTTCAATTGAATCTTGAATAATTTTATATTCATGTTTCTCTTAACAATGTAAGCAGATCGTAGTAGACATTTAACCCATGTTCTTTTAGTGGCCTTGCACCCGTTCTGTTCATTGTCTACATGAATGTCCCTAATGGAGTCAAATCACTGGCCATGTAATGTAACATCTAATTGCAAGTTGTCAGCACCACATACATTTTCTTATTCCTCTTGAGAAACTTGCATTTGATTTCAACATTAAAATGGTGTCGCACATTTTATGGCCAAAGGCATGTTTTCTGAATTAAAACATGTTAAAAAAGAATGAAAACATAGCAGCCATAATCATTCAGCTTACTGGATGTATTTTTTCATATACCCAATATCTCGAAAATTTTGATGAAATAAAATATGAAAGCAAATTGTATTAGGGTATTACCTTAACTTTCAATAATGAAAGGGAAACATTTAATATTTGTTTGAACAACGAAAACAGTTTGAATTGTGTAGCAACAAAGAAAGGTATTGTTGTAAATTATGCCAAAAAATATTTTAAAAAGGTTATTAAAATTAAAGAAAAAATTGTATGGCAACTTTATTGTATCATTGAAAAGGTAATTTTTTGCACTATCACAGGGTTCTTACTGATTTTTTAAATTAAAAATCAAGGAGTATTTAAGGAGTTTTCAAGGAGTATTTTCAAAGAGTCCATATTTACGCATGAAAAAGGGTTCCCTTTTTAAAGTACACAAAAATTATATTAGAGTATTTAAAACATTGCTAATAACTGAAATAAATGCGGTTATATTTATTTCTTTTATAAGTTTTTAATAAGCTGATTTATCTAAGAATGCCACGTTAGATCTATTTATATGAAAGTAGAATGGTGCCGTTGACACACATTTTTTTATAATATTATACAACTACCCCAAAAGTTCATTACATACCATGTTTCAAATAAACTATTTCCATTAATTTTTTTTTTAGAAATTAAATTCTTAAATAATTTCCATGCCTCACTGTGCACCTTATGTAGTACACAGTGATCCAGTAATTAAAATATAGAGGTGCAAAGAGAGACATGGATTTAGATATTAGAAACTGTTTTTTACTTTCTCGTATACAAAGAGAAAGTATTGTAAACGTCAAAAAATTCGAACTCAAGATTTTGACGAATCTCCACGTTTTAGACCTCCCCGAGTCCGAAAAACCCAATTTTGGAATTATGTCTGTCTGTGAACACGATAACTCGAAAATTATTAGAGCTACGGGGATGAAATTTGGTATGTGAACTTGACACATAATTTGTAGGTTTCTATCACATTTTGGACAAAATCCATCAACGGGAAGTCTGTATGTCCACGGTCATGCAAACGCTACAACTCAAAAACTTGAAAAGCTAGATGGATAAAATTTCACACACAGTTCTATCATTATGAATGTAGGTCCGCATAAAATTTTGGGCCAAATCCGTCAACAGGTTGACTGTCTGTCGGTCTGTATAATCGCATCTCCAACGAATCCGCTATCTCACGCACATGCGTACTGGACGCAATCTTCTGTGCACGATATTTATAGACTGCTGCTTGGCGCTTTTTTTTTTTTCAACCAATTCTCCATGCGCATGCGTACTGATCAATCTGTGCATGCGGAAGGATTATGCGACTTGTCCTTGAGCCAGCAAGAGTAGAAATCGGAACGCATCTCTTTGAATTTGATTCTTTACCTAAATATTTTCTGATAGTCATTGGATCCTGGGTTACAATAGGTTCGAATTTTTTTATCCACGCGGGGGGGGGAGAGAGACAGCACCTTTTTTGAGAAGTATACGAGAAAGTTTAGGGGAGAACACTCCCGCTGGTTGGCATTTTTATTGCTTATAAAACAGTATGCGAAGAAAATAAAATTAACAAAATTTTTTGATTATTACAACATAATTTAGCAAAAATTGATTAATACTATCTATTTTCCTTCAACTCCACTACCACAATATATGCCCTTTACAACAAACCATACATTACAATTTAAAGAAATACAGTTAATTTTTCGAAATAATCCAAGAGAAATAACATTCTCAATTTGCACCATTCTATTGTTTTGGTTATTACTGATTGGCACTTAAAACCAATTATTAAAATTTGGATACTGCTAGGAGATGAACATCAAATCGTGGAAAGAGCAACGCAAAATACTTGGTAATTGATACGGCTGTGATTTAGAATCCTTTTTATCGGTGAAACGTAGTACACATTTAATAAAAGAAATGTTAAAAAATGAAAATGAAGGAGTAAAACCCAAATTCAAGGAGTTTCCATAGTGCTTGAAAATGAAAATTGTTTTCAAGGAGCGTACGAACCCTGTATCAGATGGTGTAAAAATAATTCTTATGCTGTAATATTTTCAAAAGTTATTAAGGAAAGACATCAAAATTTTGCTTTACTTTTAATTAAAATTAATTAAATTTTTTAAAAAGTGCTTCGAGGTGCACATTCCCATCCTTCAAAGTATGTTAGTGCCACATTTCGTAGCTCTAGGTCCAGCGGATCTGCTCTGTAGAGTGCCAACACACATTCTCTTTTATTATTAGTAGAGATTAAGAAAATCAAAGAGAACCTCTCTTCCAAAGGTTAAAAATCTAATAACTTAGTTCATATTTAAGGCATGGTTTTTTTTCTTCCTCTCTTCTCAATTTTGATATGACCATTTGAACTTGATTACGAACTGTACGTAATCAGAAATTTAAAAAAAGTTAATGAGCTTAAGATATAAAACTTTTATTAAAACATCTACAGTCTTATACAAAAGCCTATATGCAACCTTTGAACCATGAGTTTGATATGCTTGACCTGAATAATAAAGAGAATAGGATACTAAATTATTTAACTTTTACAAATTGAGAGTAAAATTCGAATACATTCAATAATTATTAACATTAAAAGCAATAATTATGTGACAAATATTAGCAGGAAAATCAAATAATGTTCCATTTGTCGATACCGTACAATAGAAGACAAGCTCGATTTTCATAAAATAATTTCAAATCGAATTGAACACTTTCAGCTGAATCTGAAAAAATGTCCTAATTTGAGGAGAAATTAGTTGCTCAACAAAATTGTTTGCTCTAATCAGTATATTTGTCAGGTCTATTTCATGCATAATTACTACTGTAATAGAAAGCTAAAACCACTATTCTTGTATAAGAAATACTCACATTTGGTTCAAGCTCTCAATTCAAATATTTTCGACATCTTCGAGAATTACAATGACACGGTATTTTTTCATCCTCAAAAGGAAATTTATAGTCATAAGTTAGCTCTTCACCTTTAATTATCCTGGAAAAGAAAGATTCTTTAAATTATCAGCCAACCCAGAAAAAAGTACAGCTACTGAAATGCTGTCAATGAAGCAGTACGTATATTTACAAACAACACAAAGATTTAAAAAATATATATATTTTCTTTATCAAGCTTCCCAGAAGCTTTTCAGCAACTTGGGTAATAAAGTCACATCATTAATATGTTTAAATCAATCTAATTATTTTTAAATAGAAGTTCAAAGGGGGCGACAATTTTTGATTTCATTCCCAATATCCAGTTCCGACTCACAAATACCTGACCAAAATTCTTGAAACATACATGCATTTAATGATTTGGCTTTGCTGTTTAAAACAATGTAAAAGCAGATTTTTTTTTTTTTTTTTTTTTTTTAATCCTTGAGATATTTTTCCTCTGAGCATAAAATTATTTAATCATAAGAGTTACAAAATGGAAGGGGGGGGGGACCCTTGTGATACCTTGTAAGATATCCTAAAGTTACAGTCAGTAAAACTAATTCTTTGAAAAGTAATTGATAAAGAGGAAAAGTATTTAGTTAAAAGCAATTTTCTATTAGATTTATGTGTATGTTTGTTGTTATATATTCATAGCATCTATCGAGAATAATATTTAATTTTTAAAAATTTCAATACTTGCATATTTTAGAGTAGACTGAATGCAGGTGTGATGATTGAATAGCACAATTTTATTGATATAAAAATATTTTGTATTGCATTGAAAATTTCTCTACTGAGTGTCTGCAAGTAGCTTTTAGATTAAAAATATATATATATAACTCAGATTAATAATTTTTACTGAATACTGCAAAATCAGCAAGATTTTAGCATCTGTTCCATAATTTAAAACTATGCTTAACTAATTAACACTATCATGTGGACACCCAATTTCACATCTGCGCTTTTAAATATTTCAATATGCAGACTTTTTTGAGTAGTTATTGATGAATTACTTTTATTGGTGAATATTTCCACTTCCCACTCTAAAATCTGTATATTCGTCTAAGATTTTAAAAAATCTAATCTATCTTTAATGAAACTCTAATGAATTTTTTGTTTAATCATTCTCTTTTCAGGACTTTGTATCCAACAAAATACAAAAACTTCATCATTATCTGTTACAAATGGGGTTTGACAAACGCAACAAAATATTTTTATAAGGGTACAAAAGGTAATTTTTCATGCTATCAACATACCATAATTGTAAAGGTACATATATGTCATACATTTTGCTCTTATTCTGCATGTGGCCAATTAACATACTGAGATGATTTAAAAAATACCTAATATACAGAAAATCTCTTGAAACTTACCTTCTAAGAGCAAATATGACTATGTGCTTTTTGCCATCAATAGTTATCACCTTAGAAAAGCAATTGGGCTGCAAGTATACAATTCATATTAGTATACGACTGATTAATTAAAAATAATTGGAAAATAGATTTTTTTTTTGTTTAGACTTACTTCACATGAATGATTGATGAATCTAGCAGCATTTCCATGCATAGTAGCATCAACCACTTCATCATCATCAATTCTAAACATGTAACATCCAATACCCTAAGAAAAAATATTTCATTTTAAGCATATATTTCCTACAATTAGTTTTCTGATCAGAAATTTATAGTGATTATTTTTGTGTGGTTAATTAACATTTTCTGTTTTTGAAGCAACACAAGAATTATTTGGGGATTAGAAAACAAAATGAAGTTGCAGACAATAAATAAAAGTACTTATATATATCAGGTCATTAGACAATCTGACACATTAACCACTTAAATAATTTGTCTGTGCATCATGCATGCTTCGAAATCTCAGTAATTTTAAACCTTAAAATGAAATTCTCCACAGATGTTTTAATTTGATACAAAAATTACTTGGAATCCATACATAATGAGGGTCCTTTAGACTCTTAACAAAATGAAAAAAGCAATACATTCGTAAAAACAGAAGAGTAATCTAATTGGGTAGCAGAAAGAAACAGAGCAGTCAAGTGGACACAATTATCATACACTTCAATTAGTTTTATAAAGTACATATCTTTTATCTACTTATTTTTACGAAATAACTAGCTGAACCCGGCAATGCTTTGCTATTGCTAGATTTGAGAATATATATAGATTAAATGAACACAATTGAAAGCTTCATATCAATTATTGTATTTATTTAAAATTAGATATCTATATATATAAAAGGCAGTGTTCGCATGTGTGATTTGATGTATGTGTATCAATTTACTTGATCACTTGAATTTCCAATGAAATATATTTGCAAAAATTTGTGATCAGCATCTGTAAATGGTAACAAAGATCCTGCTGTATGATATATTTGTCCTTGAATGTTGGCATATAATTTTCATTTATTATATTCGTTGCACCAAATGAAGTCATTTGAAAGCATGCATTATAATTTCATTATACGAGTCAAAAAAAATTCTTCGATTTTGTTGTAGTATCAGTAACAAACAAGAACAATGGCTCAAGTGGTGCCGTCAATGGTGGCAATTTAATGATTCAAACAACACATCTCAGATGCTTCATTCTTGAATTGTAATGTGTTGTAATTTGTGCAAATCTTATACATACTTTCAACAACCACAACTTGATGCAAGCTATATTCAATTTCCAAATTATACTGAAATGCAATACGATCAAGTTTTACGAATTGATTTAATCGATTCATTTGCATGCAAAATTGACCATTGCCACGTTGTTCATTTCGATCACTATATGACGAGGATCATCTTAATTCTTACTCAACTTGCTACATTTCGTGCTTTATGCATGCGCGACAGCATTTCTTACCTCATGAACTTCAATGTGAGAAGAGCTGCGTCGTGACGCCATCTACATTTAATTAATAGTACTGCTACTATTGATATTATATTTGTGATGTTTCTGTCTTTCTTTCGTAAAGAAGACACCAGATTTTAGAAAAATATATCTATTTGGACATAGACAACCATAAGACAGTACGTTGCACTCGGAGCTATTTAAAAAATAACGACCACAAATAGGACTAAGATCTCACCTCCCTTCCCAAAGTCGCCGCCAAAACTGACTTGTTTACAAAATGCAACCCTGCATTAGAAAGGAGTTGCAGCAAGCATTTTTTCAACCATTGCCAATGGTAGCCAAACATTACAATATTATTAGGCCCCATAACTTTTTTTTCTACTAGTCAGATCGAGGATTTCAATAGCATTAAACCTTCCCAGGACAATTCGGATCATTTTGCAAAAAAAGAAAAAGGGAAAAAAAAAAAAAAAAACACGCGTAAATCGGTCCAGTAGTTTTTTAGTCTATAGCACACACACATACGAACATTGCCTTTTATATATAGATGAATTTCACAACCACATTCTTAGCAATATTTATCTAATTTTTAAAATAATATAAGACGAATCTACCTTGCTCTGATAAATGCGTTCCCTTTTGTCAGTTAGAACAGATCGTATGACTTCTCCTGCATATTCAATGACTAGTTCACCAGGATCAATATTTCTTTTACAAAACAGCCCTCGCCCATGAATACTTGATCTACATTCAAAATAAATACCATATAATAATTTTATTCTAAAACCTGAAATAAAATTTCTTTTTCATCAATCCATAACTAAAAGAAATGCAAAAAAAATATATGCTGCTGTTAGCAGATAAATGAATTAATCAATATTTTAAATATGCCCTACAAGTTGGAAATATCAAAAAGTACGGCATATTTAGAATGTTAATTAATTCACTTGTAAAATTCATCAATTATTTTAACACTGATGATCTTTTAAAAAGATCATCAGTGTCTTTCATTCACAGTAAAGTTCGACATAAAACTTGAAAATAAAAAGTGGTACATGCAGTAACCAACATTATTTTTAATGTGATTAATTGAAACTTAGCGACATAATCCATTTCAATTTAATAAGTAGTGAATAGATAAAGGGCAGTTATAGAAAATTTTATTTCAGAGCAATTGAATTTTTTTAAAAAAAAGTTTCTGTTCTCTATATCCAAGTTGTCTGCTTTGAACTTACTTTCTATAAACATAAATTAACTTAAAATTGTTAAAATAGCTCAAATATAATCAAGAAGCACTATTCCTTCCCATAATATTTCACAGATCAACTATTATGAATTAGAACTTTATATTTTTAACCTGTAAACGCCAACAGTTTCTCTTGCAACATCTTTAAGGAATCGAAAACGCATTGCAATGGGTAAATCAAGATTTGTTCGTCTCGATGACTTTTGAGCTCCTTCTTCCTCCTCTTCAGGTGGCAGAAAAATTGGCCTACTTCGATGTTCTGATGCCAAGAAGTTAAACATATCAGATTCTTTTCTGCCTAGAAATCCTTCACTTCTTGCACAGCCAGTTGCATTTTCAGGAATCTGAACAGGCAGAAAAGATAAATTAACATTTTATTGAAGAGAAAAATGCTACATATCTACCTTTTTATTTATTTTCAATAATGGTAATAATTAGCCATGCATGCTGAATGTTCATACAAAAACAATCTTCCTTCCTTAATAGGAAGTCACTAAACCTGATAAGCTATTTACAAACAAAATAAGCAATTCTACTCTATAATGCATTATGATTTTTAGACTATGATTTCTTAATTTTTAGATTACAGCTGGATTCTTAAATAAAGTTTTGGCAAGGAAATAGTCAAGTGATTCTCAGTATGTCCCCTCATTTTTTCCAAGTCATTCGGAAATAAAATCTGTTGTTCCTTTCAATTGTCTATGGGTTAACCAATTCTTGTTTCCCATTAGGAATAAATTTAGCTATCACAAGTAACAGTGACACATTAAGATAGGAAAGTACATCTCTACAATGATTAGAACTACTCGCAGATTAGAAGAATAGGTTTAGATGCAAGAAATCCTGAAGTGTTGATAGTCACATCAACTAATGTTGCATCAAACAATATTCAGGTGACAAAAATTTTTTTTTACAGATATCTTTTTAGACTTTCATTATTTTAAGCAAAGGTAGCTTAAAATTTTGAATAAATATTTCATTAAAACTGCCTGAAAAATAATTTTAAATTAAATTCCTTTTATTTATCATGGATCGATATTTTATTTGCTTATTAATTTTTCAATATTGGAGTTGCAACAACATTTCTCGGACAATAAATGTTTAGCAAAAATCCTTTCCACCCAAAACGGGCTCATAAGTGAAAAAAGTTTAAGAAGTCCTTTTTTAATTACACAAATATAAAAATTAAACCATGTATTAAATTATATTTATTTATAAATTAAAATGTATGAATTAATAAAAAGTCAAGAGGCCTTATTCACATTTAGTTTTAAAAGATGCTTAAAAAAGAATAAACCAACCTCTACAACTTCTTTAGCAGGCTGGTGGAAAAGGAATTCATAATCAGGACAACATTCAGCCCCAGGCAACTGCTCCAACAAATACATAAGTGCAGGGTTGTCCAAGCCCAACATATGAGGCCCATTAACATCTTCAAGACAGAAGATAAAATACATATTTATCAGAGTAATTTTTCCTTTTAGTTTTCAGAAAAAAAAAGTCATGAACTAATATTTTAATTGATAAAATACAGATAGATGCCAGCTATATTTTAAACAAAGCAAATTATTCATTTCTAAAGGAACTTTGCATAATCAATAGATCTCACACCATTTTTAATTACTAAAATGATTTTTTTAGTTACATCTTTCAGAGTTAATATTATAATACTATAGAGTCCTGCTAATCCTGACTAGACAGGACTGAACCCTGCCTGGATCACTGAAAGTCAGGATTAAAGAGAATTTGCTTTAAAATGCACGTAACAACAAGTTTTAGATGGGTAGAACTCTAAAAATCAATTTTTTTCCATTAGTACATACAACTTTTCCTACAGCTTAATTTTAGTTTCAATACTATTAAGTTTTTACTACTGTACCTAAGTTTTTAACCTATGAACTGATGTAGGATTAACAAAACATCTTTGTATACAATTAAAATTCAAAATTTATTGGCTGCATATCCTGTTTTTTAAAAAATCCTGTCCTGATTAACTGGATGGCCAGATGAGTGGGGTCTAGATTAGCGGGACTGTACTGTTAATTTTAAGACTGATCACATGTTCGCATTTGCAAAAAACCCTGCTTTTAGCAACTAGATAAAAAAAAAGAAAAACTATAATGAACTCTAGTATTTTGGTACACTCTTTTGCAAATGTCAAGAAAAACACTCTCTCACAAATGCGCAAGAAATACACTCATGCATTAAAGAAAAATCAACTGATTTAAAAGTTTACAGGAAAATATTCCAGAAAGATAATTTGGAAGTTTAAATATAAATAAAGTAAAAATGGACATCAACCTACCTTCAGGAGCCAATGTGATCTGTTTCATATGAGCTGCAATGCGAGCATCTTGAAGTTCATCGTAAACTTTCAACCAAGCATCTATTAAATAAACAATATTATATGATACGAATGATTCCCACAATGATATAAATTGTGTTAATGAATTTAGAAGCAAACTGATACAGTTTACTGTAAAATGGTATAAAAATCTTATAAATACATATAATTTGACCAGAAAGTTAATGATTTAAACCATACTATATCCTACTAATATCAATGTTCTATTTAATAACTTTTTCAATATTTCAGGAATCTTCTTAAACTCATTAGAAAAAAAAAACAGCCATTATTGCCATCAATAATGTAATATGTAAATCAGAATGAGATCTTGTACTTTTCCGTTAGCCGGGCGCAAATGTTGCCAATTGTGAACCAAACGCGAGCCAAGTTGCCAAGCGAAGCGATTTGGAGCAAATGTCTCCAAGTGAACCAAATGCAAGCCAAGTCGCCAAGCGAAACGATTTTCTGTTAGCTGGGCGCAAATGTCGCCAACTGTGAACCAAACGCGAGCCAAGTCACCAAAAGGATGGTTGTAAGAAATTTGGCGGAATTCTACATCATTTGGCGATTTTTCGCTTGCGCCCGGCTAACGGAGAAGTACCCTCATTAGAAAAAAAAACAGCCATTATTGCCATCAATAATGTAATATGTAAATTAGAATGAGATCTTGAAAACTTTTTTTTTCATTCTTTAAAGAAAAGTAGGGTTAGCAGTTCTTTTATTTACATTTATAAAAATTTAAAACTTCAAGTCAATTTAAATTTTCCATTCAATAAATAGCTTATTATCTCCCACAAATTTTTCAATAAAATATGGGATGCAAAAAATTGGTGTATGTATTTACAGACAGTGGTGAAAAGTAATCCAAGAACTAAAATTTGGTATGGAGACTGTTAAACATAGAAATTCAACGAAAAATGCTATTTTTGATAGCATTTTTTGTTAGCTCTCACATCTAGTGTCTTTGACATTAATGTGTATAAGACTATATTCTTATGATTAATTTTCAACAATGATACTTAAAAATTAGCTCTTCCATAAGCATTTTTTTTAATGCCCAAATGAAGATTAAATGGTTCTTATATCAACTTCATATAAGCGAGAGTATTTAAATAAAATCAAATTTGTGGGAAAAAAACAATCATTAGTAATTTTCATACAAAAAGTAATAGCTAAATAAATTAATATTTCAAGAATTTACAGAAATATTACCTCTAAGGTTTCTAGATTGAATATGCAATCCATCCTCACTATCAATTTCATACAGAAGATACGGCCTGTCTTTTGGAAAAGGTTCCTCCCTGCCTTCTAGTTCCATCTGACGCAGATGCATTCTTACTAAAGGAGATTCTTCTTCCGATTCAACATCATCATAACAATAAATATCAGAATTGCTTTCTAAAGTAGCTGGAATTTCAGGTTGTGATGAAGGCAAAGTATCTTCTGTCTTCTCAGGTGGTGGCGGGGGTTTGGGGGACTCTGCTACAAAGAATATTCCAGTATTTATTATACAAATAGAAAATTCACTGCCACAACTGTTTTTGCATAGTTTATTACTGCATTCCAAACAGTTTAAATTTTAAAAGATGAAACTATGAATCAATAGACTTTATCTACAACATTATATTATTTAAAACAGAAGAAATTGTCAGGATTGTATTCGTTCACCACTTGTAAATGGGAGAAATTTTAATTGAATTAAGTTGGTTGAAGTTTTTAACTGTACACTTCTTAATTAATTTTTACATAAAAGAAAATAGATCAGAATGGTCCGAGTCATACAATTCAGTCCAAATAATAAAAACTATTACAAGCAGTCTGGGAAGACAAAGAGCACGATTGCCTATTTAATATTATATATATATCAGAATAAAATGCTATTATGAATTAGATACCAGCTCCAAAATAGACATTTTCGAGATATAGCTGCTTTTACGAATATTACGGAGAAATTCTAATGCTGTATTTTTCCTGTATTTAATAATTTTTTTTGCTGTATTTAATAAATTATTGCATTATAAATAGCTTACTGTGTAATAGATTGGAGTTGGTTCAGTTTTGGAGGAAAAAATTTCACATATATAAAGAGTTCATAATATTGAACTCAAAATCCACAAGAAGATTATTGGTTTCTGACTGCATAATTGCATCCAATTCGCATTATTACCATGCACTAATTAGCACATTATTATCATGATTATGAAATATAAAATTCTTAATGGAGTGAAATGAAGCTTACCTTCTTCAGACTTTGACAATGGTATTTTCACAGTCTTAGCCGGTGCAGGAATAGGTACAAATGGAATACTGAAGGTAGGTTTAATAATATTTAGTTTAACACTTTTAGGTTTAATCTGAGAAGTCAATGAAGCATTACTGCCATTCAAAACAGCATTTTTCTGCTTTAGTTTCTCAGCTTTCCTAGCAGCAACCTTGCGAGTATGAGCAAACCGGGTCTTTTTCTCAGGCACATCAGACTGTGACTTGCCACTTTCCTTTTTAGACATATTTGCTTTAATATTCAGCATCTGCTCAGCAGCCTTTTTAAGAATGTCTACAATATTACTATTTGATGGCACTGTTATAGCTGACACACAACTTCTACCACTGCTTGATAAATCTGAAGCCGGAGATGATCTACTGCTCAAATTTGGGGGTGATGGACTTACAACCGATTGAGTCACTTGGGACGTTTGCTTAGCTGCCAACTGCACTCTTCTAGCCGAGTTTTCAGCGAACTTATTATGAGAATTCGGAAGTATATTTACAGGGCTGTTATTCACTGGCCTTTGCATTTCGGTTAGCTGTGGAAGATTTCCGAGTGGAAGTGGCACAGGATTCTGCAGCTGGAAAACATTATTCATTTGCTGGTTCGAGATCTGCTGTGTACTAGATTGGAAAGTGAACTGGTTAAGAAACTGAGGCTGCATTTCTTGTTGAGGAACATATGCAGCGTAAGCACAATTTTGTGTCTGTTCAATGGGAACTTGAAAGACATAATTTGAGGGTTGTTGTGCTGGAGACAAGTGATGCGTAACTGGATCTTCAACAAACATCACCTGTCCTTGAGGAAAAGGCACTGCTTGCTGAGGAAATACAAGTTGGTTGACTGTATTGGCAGAAAATGAGCTCTGAACTGATATGTGTTGAACATTCACAGTTGAAAGGTGTATTTCTGCAGGTTGGGGCATTTGAATAGGACTGGGGATAACACCAAAGTTAAGATCTTGTTGAGGAAAAATTGGAACTATCTGATCAGGCACATTCATAGCTAAAGACATTGTTTCATTGTTGGTAATGGTTATAGAACCAACATATGATAACTGCGAACTTTGATTTAAATCAATGGAAGGCTGTATAAAATTACCCTGAGGCATTGCAATCTGACTTAAAACTGGGCTTGACTGGGCCACAGGAGTAGGAGTTGGTGGGATAATAAGAGTATTACAAGGCATTTGCATAATATTATTTGGAGGATTATTGCATAAAGTATTACTGTAACCACAGTTGAAAACATTTGGTACATTTTCAGCAACTAAAGGTACCCTGTTAATTTCCATTGGAACATTTGGCATAACATTCTGGGTATTCAGTGAGTTGCAATCAATAGTAACAGGTGAATTTAGGGACTGCTGTGGTGGAATAAATATCCTCTCATTCGTAGCAACTGCATTTGGTACAAGGTCTTCTTTAACAGTAGGGAGCATTTTTTGTTCAGTAACAGATCCACTTGAGTCTTGTGGAGCTGAAGAAAAGTTATCAGTAGAATTCAAAATAGAATTTTCATTAGAATGGAAATTATTCGAAACAAAGGATTCTTGCTTCTGTTTAAATGACTGATCGTTGGCATTCTTATTAAGATCATATGTGTTTTTTACGCATGTAACAGAACTTTCTCCATTAACAAAGTTGTTCATATTTTCTGATGTTTGCTCGTTGTCTTTAAATTTATTGTTGCAAGCAGTTTCTGGATATGGTTCATCAACATCCATTGCATCTAAAACTTGTTCCCTGGTTTTTTCTAAAGTTTTCCCTGAAGCAACAACACAATCATCTTCACTTGATTTTTCAGAAGACATGCTGCTGTCAGATTCTTCATCCCCAGAAGAGGAATCAATAACAAAATTGCATAAATCAGAATGCTTCTTAAAGCTTTCAATAGTACGATACAATCTTTTGCACTTCGAGCATTTGAAAGGCCCTGCAGTTTGACACATACCATTGAGAATCTTGTCTTTCGAATAAGTTTTTTCAAGTATGATATTGTTAGATAAATTTCTTTCATTTTTTGAAGATGAAAATTCTGGATCACATAATTTCTGATCCAACACATCCAAATTGGAATGAAACTCTTTTTGACCATTAAACTTCAGGCTTTTTTCCCAAGAAGATGCAATGTTCAGTCTTCCAGACTTTTCTGCAGAATTGCATTTCATTTCATTTGGCTGATTAGGTAAAGAAGGCTGTCTGGTAGGTTGTCTCAAGTGATTATCTTCGTTAGAACTATATCCAGAACTCTCTGTAATGCCCGAGGGATCTTTTGCTCCCACTCCATACACAGGCAGAACAGTTTCAGTAACAGAATGAGAAGGTAGGACAGAATTAAATAAGGACTTTATTTTGGGTGACATTGATGAAATCTCTTTATACTGATGACAAATGTTTCCATACTCATTTTTAGCAAATTTTTCTTCGCGCAACAACTGAAAAAGTTTATCAGAATTCATATCATGCTGGTCACTGAGATTTTTAATACGCTTTCTGTACTTTTTGAATTCATAAGTTTTTAAGCTACTTCGAAGTTTGTCATTACAACATTTAGATTGCCAAGCATCTTTCAGATCTGGTTTGTCATTTAAATCAGAATTAGAATCCTTATAATTCATTTTATCATATTCAGAATCATCAGAGCACTCCTCTAAGCTGCTAAGAGAATTCTGAACTGCTCTTTCTCTACTAGATGAGTCTTTATCACAGTCATGACAATTTTCAATTTCTTGAAAATCACACTGGTACTTTTTTCTGTTCCCATTAAATCGAGGCAGTTGTATTTTCTGCTTTTCTAACCTCAAATCATTTAAATGACTTGAGTTTCTACTAACTTCAGAATTATGATCTTTACAGCTTTTTAATTCTAGAAAATTATTATTCTTTTTATCACATTGTACAAATAACTTAGTTTTTGATTCCTTCTTAACAACTTTTTTAATCAAGCGACGCAGAACTTTTCTTACAATACTAGTAATGTTTGAATCATTACAGTCTTCACTACTTTTACACTTTGAATTCCCCATATTCAAGGCTTTACTTTGTGCAAAATTTGTTTTCATAGGAACTTCCACATCCTTGCTTTCGAAATGAGATGGTTCAGGAAAATGAACAGTTGTTGTGTTAGTCAATGCATCTGATTGGCGAGATGTTGATTCTGGTTTTATTTCTGTAACACGACAGGTATATTTTATTCGCAAATTTGGATTTTTTGTGCTCCAAAATATTCTGGTACACCTGAAAATAATCGAGACATAAACTTTAAATTGACAACTTCAAATTAGAAAAATGCATCCTTATCATGTTTTCCTTTGTGGAATCCCATTAATTAATATATAGTAAAACAAACAAAATTTAAAAAATCACCAATGACTACGATGGTTTTCCAATTTATATTTTATCACTAATTCAAATGAAATCAGAATTTTAATTATCAGGATAATTTGAATTATTTTGTAAGAATATTTCACCCAAGAGAGGTATATCCTTTCACCTAGCACAGCAAAACCGTATTAAATTCATCTACATTTTCAGCTGAATTGTTTAATAAGTAAGAAATCATGTACTTCCAAGTATTACTTCAAACATAACTGCATAATTTAAAATAAAAAAAAATCTTATTATCAGTTTTATTTCATAATTATTGTTTTTGATTCAGA
Source organism: Araneus ventricosus (assembly GCA_013235015.1). Lineage (NCBI taxonomy): Eukaryota > Metazoa > Arthropoda > Arachnida > Araneae > Araneidae > Araneus > Araneus ventricosus. Next base: position 1,817,289 of record BGPR01000033.1, on the reverse strand, counting down.
AAATATTTATAAAAATTAAAATATTAATTATTTAAATCTTAATATAAATAAAAGTTGTTATGGGTATGTGGCTATGTTCCACATTCCCTCCTAAAACACTGAACTGATTTCAACAAATTAAGCCAAGCGAAAGATACATGTCAACTTTTTAAATTGCAAAAGTTAATTAAACAGTCAAATAATTAGAAATTAACTGAAATCGTTTTTCCGCACTAAGTTCTGAGCAAATTATCCCTCAACAATATTTATATACCATCTTCAAGTTTAAAATTTTACCTTTTCAAAGATATCAATTTTATATCTGTGACATTTTTCCTTCAAATTTTATTAATTTTTCAACATTTGATAAATAACTGAATAAATGCAGATGATTTTGAAATAACTCAAATTTATAGCTATTTTAATTTATTTAATTATTAATTATTTTTAATATTAATAATTTATTATTAAAATTTTAATAATTTATTATTAATATTAATAATTTAATTAATTAATTAATAATAATAAATTTATAGCTTTATATAAATAAGACCAGACTTGGAACTAATTTACATTTTTTTCTGAAATATTTATTAGACAATGATTTTTACGCCATCTTAAATAGCAGAAAATTATCTATTTAATGATATTTATTTCATTGCGATAAAGTGTTTTCTCTGATTGTTATTAACGTTTAAAAATAAACTTTTAACACAATTTCTAACAATACTTTTTATTCTTATAGAAATAAATTCAAGCCAATTTACTGGTTTGCACACGGGCTTTTGCCAGTGTTAAAGTTAGTATAAGAAAATATTGTTTTCTTTGAGCATAAACAACAAAGTAGACTTTTCACTTCTGGTTTCAACATTTATACTTTTCAAAATGGTTACACAAGCACTTTATGACATTAGTGAATTATTCTGTCGATGCTTTGTTTAATTTTCACAAATTTTTAACTGATCTGAATGATTGTGTGCTAAGCCTTCAAGGCTACTTAGTCCGATTATTATCGCAGGAAGAGAAAGAAGGAAGGGGGGGGGGGGGGGATGTTCTAACGGTCTATCTGTCACAAGAACTCCTCCTAAGCAGTGAATAGTCTTGACATGAAATTTGCACATGCCATTCTGGGGTCCGTTCCTAGATTAATTCTACTTCTTCAAACTTTCAAAAAAATTACATCCTACGATATTTAATAATTTTAACGAAAATTAAGCCAATTTTTGGCCAATAATTTCAGAAAAATATATTGCACATAGATTATTTACATACCATCTTAAAGAGCAGAAAATTATCTTTTTAATGATTTCAATTTAAATGTTATGCATTCTTTTCCTTAATTTAATAAACATTTCAAATTTATTTCATACACAATTTGTAACAATGCTTCCTGTTATTGTAATCAAATTCAAACCATCGATCGTTTTATTAAATCCTTCATTCTGGTATTTTTACCATTGTGAAAGTTATGATAAAAATATTGTTTTCTTTGAATGTTAACAGAAAAGAGGATTCACTACAATACAATGATATTAATTACTCTCTTTCTGCGATGTTCCATTTGATTTTACAAATTTTTAATGATCATAATGAGTGTAAAATCCTTCAAGATTGTTGAGCCCATTGCCAACCGGAGGGAGAGGGCCTAAGGAGTAAAAGAAAGAACCCTATGCGTTTTTTTCCGGTCAGTGATAAAAACACTAAAAAGAAGAGAATTGTAGTCCAGATAATGGCAATAAAATCAAAGATATGAAAGAGCTTCTGTTGTTGCCATAGAAATGATGGGGAGGGAAAAATGGAGTATGATTCTTGGAAGGACTACAAGATTCTTGCCAGTTGGTTCAAATTAAGGAAAGAAAAAGAAGAGGGGTGCTTCACTGCTGGTCCAAAGGTTCAGTGAATGAATGAAAGTCAATGAAAGACGCTTCCACGGAAAACTCTTTCATTAAATTGAAAGTGCTATAAGTGCTTGGACTTGAAAATATTCTTATCCCGAGCAACACCAGGTATATCAGCTAGTAATTTAATAAAATAAGCAAAAATCATCTGACAACTTTCATAAATGTTCATAATAAGCTCAAAATCTAATAAACAGTATATTTTTTTTTAAAAAAAGACATTTTTTTCTCTCTCTTTTGGTAAATAAAACAGATTATGTTATCTTTAGAAAAAGAATGTAACTTTCTCAAAATAATTAATTTTGGCAATACTGAGTTTTACATGTTAAGCATAAACATTGTACAAAGTAAAAATGAAATTAGTTTACTTACTCATAGCCCACAGGAATCAAGACATTTTTATTATGGGATAATCTTGTTAGCCGACCTAATTTATTCACAGTCAAGGATCCTGAAAAAATGAAATAATCTTAACTTGCACAATGTTCTCACTGCCATAGATTTTAACTTAATTTATAGTTAGTTTGAAGAATTTAAACTACTGGGGTATATACAATTGTAATGTTCATTTATAATATTTAAAATCTTGTTAAAGTCTGAATGTACAATATGTTGACAACCAGTTGGACAATAACATCTCATCTATCCATATAACTAAGGTAACAGAAAATATAGTCTTAAATATTTAGATTTATTACTTATAATTCTTTTAAAGAAACGCATATGTTCTTGGGTCTCCAAAGAACAGATATTGACAAGTTTCATACAAAATGGAAAGCAAATATAAATGTAAAAAAACAGTTATAGCTTCATAAATTTAACATGTGCATATACTCTGAATAGAATTAATTTCTTCAGATATATTTTTATAATTTGCTTCATCTGATGACCATAATATGATCGCAACAGTAAGAAAGTATAGAGGCAAAAATATAAAAATTCTCTCTTTCATTTGTGGAATAGAATTACTAGTAATTACACAGACATGCATAACTAAGCTTATACACATTAATTACAAGAACATAGTGCTTACCAATAACGATGTGGAGAGAATCTTTGTCCATAGGAGCTTCCCAACTTTTTTTAACCCACTTTGGAGGTATACTAGCTTGATTAACATACACTCTTTCTTTAACAGGAAAATCTTTTTCACTTAAAACCTAAAGACATAAAATGAAATGTAGCAAAATCATGTTATTTATTACTTTTAAAAAGCTTGTTATTTAGATTTTTACAGTATATAACAGCTAAGCATATAGATTATTTAAAAACTTTGCTTTTTATCATTAAATTTTTCCAGTATTTGGTTGTATCACAATATTTTAAATCCGTATTTTTTCAAAATGGTTACAACTGACATTTAATATGCATAGCTGTATTAATAAGAAGAACATTTAATTTCAAAGAATCAAGTGTGGGGAGGGGCAGATAATTTTCACATACAGATATCTTTCACTCAACATCACATGCTCAAAATAAATCATATTGTTGACCAGTTTAAACCAAAATAAATTGTTTTAACTCTCTGAACCTGGCTAGATTGAGAATTCCAGAACCTCAAAAATTAAAGTAAATTTTCATACACGAAAAAAGAATGGAATCCTCCCTTTCTTTACAGAATTTCCAGAAGAATGGCACCCGAATTTGGGCGATTAATTGTCGACAGAGAAAGGAACTACTTTTCTCCCGTAAAATGCACTCAGGCACCTGAAACCCTCGAATCCAAGCTTCTGTCAAATGAAGTGGGATAGGGCTCATAGAGTTAAAGGATAAATCTGTGCCCGACTTCAATTGCAACAACATAAACTTTCCTAACAAGCTGAATCTAAAAGACAAAATGTATAAAATTAAAAACTTTGGAGAAGGGTGGGGTGGAGGAAGCAGAGGAGGCGATGTAAAATATTAAATTAAACAAACCAGATGATTCTTAAATTACTCACATTACAAATAATTTTTTTCGGCATCTAACAGGTAAATACTCAAATTCAAAATGAGAAACATAAATACTGAAATTATATAAGAAATAAATCTGGTCTTGAAACATTTTACATTGATTCTTAAATAATCCATGTTTTTATTTTTAAAGAACTGAAGAATATCTACAGATACATATTTTTTTTCTGTCACTCCCTGCATCCTTTAATATTGCAGAAATACTAACTCAAAGTATTAAGTTTTTTTGTTCTTAAGATAAGCTAGAAAAGTTGATAAATGACCACACATAAAAAAATAATTTTTTTTTCAGTCAAAAAAAATTTGAATCAAAAGATTCATGGTCTGTAAACACACTTCTTTTAATGAAAATCTATCTAAAATTGAATTTTTGTAAGACGGTTTATAAAATACAAACATAGCATTAATAGCTTCAGCATTTCTTTGTTTCTAACATCTAAGGGCTATTTAAAAAAGTAAAAGATACCTCTACAATATCATTAAGCAATTTCAGAAATCTTTTTCCTGATTCTGTGACCTCAAAATTAATTTTCAGAAAACAATAATAATAATAATAAAAGTGAAAATGCTACATTGATTCACCTTGAAATCAATAATAGCAAATAAATAAAGCACTCGAGTATTTTCAAAAAAAAAAAAAAAAAAAAAAAAACACACGATTATTTTAAAAAAAAAAAAAAAAAAGCAAGCAAAGAATCTTTAAAGTTAACGACACATTCTACATTTTGTAAAAACAAAAATAGTAAGCAAGTAAATAAAAAAACGGAAACAGTACCCTTTCATCCACACTTTCTTGATGGAGAGCACAAAATACTTTCTTATCTGCTTGCAAAATAGCTTCATCTTTTCGAGCACAGTAAAAATGGTAGTTAGCAGGACAACCCCTCACACAGCAGCCAACAGTTGCTCCCAGTTGGTTACAAAATTCACAATGCTGAAATAATTTGAATATTTTATTAGCAAAACAGAACCAATTTCACAAGGAAAACTAAACTTTCGGGATAAATAATCAAAGCTACAAAATTTAACCCCATTAAGGAAAGGAAAATTAATATGAATGCATATAGGAAAACTACACCCAAATTATTATTATCATAACAAATACCAAGAATTTCATTGTTAGCTTTTTTTAAAAAAGAAGAAAAATCAACAATGATTTGAAAAACACCCAATTCATCATAACTAGCACATATAATTCTTATTTATTGATTTAAAAAAAATATTTGAGAACAATGATACATTGATAGGAGCAAAGTATACAGGGCAATTCTATTCTGTTTGGCAAAAATTTAAAGACAAGAACAGGGGATGAGAATAAGTAAATGGTAGAAATGGTATATTGAGATGGTAGAGGGATATGATAAAAAAGTAACCAATGAGGTTCATTTACATGTTCCAGGATGTAACATTCACTTCTGAGCATATGATAATACACGTGGTGAACAATAAAATACCTACTAGGCAAGATTACCCATTCAAGTCTGGGGTGGCATGATACACAACTGCTTGGTAGGACAATACATTATACCTAGCCAGTTAAATGTCCATACATACAGCACCTTTCTACGGGATATTTTATTAGGCCTATACATAAAATACAAGCTCTATGTTTGTAGAATGATGCTTACTGTTTGAAATCTGCACTGGGAATGGCAATTTAGAGCAATACCCTCAACACTCCACTTTCACACATACAATCCAATATGAAATATGTTTATTTCAGTCTTTTCTACCACCTTTTAAAATTAGCAACAAATATCTGAAAATCAATAAAAAAGAATCATCCTATACATTATTAGAAATCTGCAAACTTTGTTATCTATTTTAACCTTCAATAGTGGCCTTTTCCTTCTTTTAGCACTTCTGCTAAGAGTTCAGGAATGCAGCAAAAGGAGGTTCACAGCCTGCATTTACATCACTGTATGAACAACGGCAAAAATGTATAGTTGCACAGTGCACTTATTTCAAAAGAAATACCAAATAAATACATTCAATCTGTACTCATTCTTCTCTAAAAAAAATAAGTTCCAAAATTTTCTGAACAAAGTAGAATAAACCATTATCTATAGTTTCTAACCAAGTTAAAATCAGGGTGGCAGAATAATGCAGAACAGAGATCAGAAGGAATTGCATCTATGGGCATACATTCTCTATACATCCCCTTAATTACCTCCTTTAAATAGAGTTAATTAAACAAGCTATATGTTGGTCTTAAACGTGTTAACAGAACCATAAGAATAGGTTACCATTAATCTTCCTCTGGAAATGGCTGGATGAACATTTCTTAGAGAACCATCCTGCTGTTGAAATACTTCTGCAGACCACATAGCACAATTTACATGAATCCATTCATCTTGTCCACAATACAGAAGGCGCCCACATTTCTAAAATTTATATTAATGCATTTCAGTCAGGGCATACTAATCAAGGTCATCTGGGACAATCAATAACATTCTAAAATATTCAGAAATAAAACTTACTTTAGGTTGACTATCACCAGAGTAGCTACATAATACACAGGTACGATTATCTGGGGGTGGAGGTTCGCCTACAAGAGTAAGTCACAAAAATTTATAGGTGCAATAGACCACAGGTGTTATTTTATGTCAGAAAAATATAAATTGCATTATAAGTTACTTTACTTAACATCATCCTTAAAAATATCATAGGTAAAATGTCCCGACATAGATTTTTCTGACATAGGCACTTCTAATCAAATGGTAAAAGATATCTTTAAAAATCTTCAAAACATCTAAAGTTCACAAGGTGAGTAAAATTTAAATATAGTCTGTAATAAATAAAATACATTATTAATATTAATTAAAAATATTATGATTCAAAAGGGCATCAGTAGAAACAAAGTTAATTTATTTAAACAATCTTTCTTGGGCTACGCATATTAGAATTAAATTTCTATTGTGCTGATTGCTTGATATTCAAAATTTTGATGCAAAAAACTTGTTATTGAATTAAATACTTTGTCTAATTAAGTAAAAAAAAAAAGAATTATAGATAAGAGGAACAATTTCTCGAATGAAGCAAGCTTGATCAGCGGACAAAAGACAATGTTTCTAAGGTGTAGCAAAGGCATGGCATGAAAATATATTGGCAGCACTCAATTTGATTTATGGTTTGCTATTATCAATAACAGCTGGATTGATAGCTGTGGTTCATTAATGTTATTGATTCCTATGAATAAAGATGTATGCCAGGATCATGAAACAAATTGAAAGCAGTTAACATGTTGCCACAAACTATGGCTATACACGTCCAATTTTCCATAGAAGAATTATGTACAAGAATTAAAAGTGTGTGGCAATGTGTTAAGCAGACTTTAGAGGAAGATAAAAGGTATACTCATCACATTTTCAAATACAAGGGAGATACTGAAGAGACAAGCAGATAATTATTTATGACTAGCTGATATACCAAGCATTGCTCAGGATGGAAATATTTTCATGTTTATGACAAACAGGATTTTTCATGCCCTGTTTTCGCATTCAGAGTCAAAACTGTTTGAAGGTCATTGCTATTCCTTCATGCGAAACCTTCTCTTCAGGATTAAATGGGTTTGTCTGAGTTTTAAGGTGATTTCATACTATTTTATGCATCTGTCATAAAAATTACAACACGAGCCCGCTCGTGTAATTTTAAATTTTTTTCACGTCTTAACGTTTCAGTTTGATAATTATATATCAAGTGCACATTAAAACGATTTAATATTTATTTTACATTGTCAAAAATATTTAATATGTAATAAACCTGCCAATAATCCACCAGGCCGAAGAATTTTCTTGAAAAACCTCAGTTTTATGAAAACACCTCACTACTCAAGCCCAAAAATTCCAATCATCGCCATATGACATCACCATGTCTTTAAATCTAATTATACATCACAAACCTGAAAAAGCAAGTGAACAGCAACCAGCATTGAGAAAAAAGAGCTTGTGGTTTGTGTTTGAAAGAAATAAAACAATCATCAAAATCCATGAAATACAGTAGGTGAAATACATAATATACTTGTAAGCGTCACTCTCTGGCAAAAGTTCAATGTTTCGAATGCAAGGAAAATGATAAGCAACTAAGAAGAAAGTCTTTGTTGTACAATCTTAGTTGGTATTATGCTATTTTTTATTATATATTGCTTAATATCTTTTTTAGAAAATAACAGAATTAAATCTCATTGCTTTCTCAGATTTAGATTTTGCAAATAATATAAAAATTAACTTTCACTCTTGATGAAAGAATTTGCTTTTCTGATGTGTCTCTTATTACTATAATGAAGTAACTTACAACTGGAAGGGTAAAAATAAAGAAACTTATTGCATCGTAAAAGCATGACATGTAAAAAATTTTAGCGTGCCCGGTGGAAGGTTAACTAATTGTTTCAAAATCTTCACTAAAGCCTTCCTGGTGCTTCGATATTTGTGAGCAAAATTTAAAGTACTTATAAGATAAGGTTACAGTTACCATGCATCAAATCAGCTGTTGATAGACTGTTGAAAGAAAGTGAAAGAAGTATACTTAACATTAGCACTGGACAGAATAACAATGCACATGTAAATAAATGTATTTTTTAAAAAACATCTAGAATATTATTAATGTAAAAAATACTTTAATATAAAATATTATGATACTAAAATACACTATCTGCCTGCAATTTTATTTTGAATTAAAATGAGAATATTAATTGCATCAAACAACATTTAAAAACTGCTGGAAGCTAATTTTTTGGATTCATATTAATAATTAAAAAAAATCATACAAATTTAATTAAAAATTGCAAGTAACAATTTGGAAGCAAATAAATAAAACAATTTAAAATATATGTAATATTTTCATTCAACAGGAATGACAACAATAAAGATAAAAAAAATAAAATTATTCACTTTTCAGATTCAAAGGAGGGAAGATGGTAATCATTTCCAGATACTGTGCATAAGTATGATCTGGGTAAGGTGGAAGAACAGCATTTGGCAACATCCCTTCAGGCAGATCACATTTAGATTTCCAAATTTTAGCTGATGGAACTTTAAACCAGGGGAATATTTTCTCAGTTTGCTACAAGATAAAATACAATTTTTTGCTATAAGATAATCACAAAGAATCACCCCGCCCTGCCTTAGCATCCGGGTTTACATGAATGACCATTACGAGAGGCTCATGCAACAACCTCCCGTTTAACTGGGGTATGACCTGTCATCAAAGTGGGCCCAAAGAGCCACTCCACCATTAGTGTAGGGTCATTCCATGCGTAGACAACCACTGAGTGTTGCTCCATAGTAACAGATTTTTTTAAAAAAATTACCACTGAAACTTATTAACCTCATATATCAATTTGTAAAATGGTCATTTTTACCAAATTTCGGCCATCTTGGATTTGGCACTACTGTGAAAAATTGCAATAACTGTTAAGAAATTGACAAATAGTTCTTTTAAGCTTATAAGGAACAATACTTTGCATGTTTTAAATATAAAAAAAATAGAGGAATGGTAAATATTTCTTCAAATATATATTCAGTATATATAATAACTATAAATGGTCATAATGCAAAATTATTTTTAAAAAGCAAAAATGAAATCTATACATACTATTTTTAACATTTGGAAAAAATAAATGAATTTAATCCACCTTGAAATTTTTGAATAATAGTTCAATAGAGTTATTTTCCTCAGGTGTCATTTTACATATTCTTCCTTTGTTAGCTGAAGGAGTAGACACAATTTTCATTATGTGTTTGTATGGAATCCAACACACATCCATAAGGTTTCGGCCACATATACGAAGCACTTGGACCATGAAGATGCATAAACATAATTTTATAGTCATTATATTCATCATAGCATTCCACAATTTTTCCAATCCACCAGTTAATTCCATATGTGCAGGCAACATATTGTTCATTCTGGAGTGTCAGTGGTATGGTCCTGCTTCCTAAAGCAGTAATGAGCATTGTGGTGGAATCTGATACCCTAGAAGCCAATAATTGTGTTTCGATTATAGCAACAAAGCTGTGATTTGACCTTGTTCCTTTAATTGTATCTACGGTTTGATACCTCACTGCTAATTGACAATGGGAAATCTCAATTTCAGATTTTTCTACAAAAAAAGTTTTGATTCCTTTAATAGAATCCTTCGTAAATTTATACAAACCAGATGCATTTAATATTTGGTCGCTCAAGGCTTGATTTGGTTGCCATGTGTTTTATGGTACCACCTATGCCATCACAAGCTCCTTTTCCACAAGATGCAAAAAAATACCATTCAGCTTTCACACCATGATCTTTTTCATGGTGACAGAGATTTATAAACTTTTTAAAATTTTATATTGAGCTGAGGATCCATCACTGAAATACTTTATGCATTTAATTTGTGGCACTTCTTTAATTAAATCCTGTACAATTACTTTTTGGAAAGCCCAAAATCTTGCTGTGTCATGGACCAAATGTTCACTAATTACACACATAGGAATAGGTTCCAACCTATCATTAGCAGCGTCCTTAACATATGCTAGAAAAGGATGAATTGTCACCTGCTCTTTCTTCCAATGAATACTTTGGATAGCATCCTGCATGATCCAAGTATATTTTTCAGAAAAATCTGCTAGAATAATAGCAGTACCGTCAATCAATTCATCCTTTGTTTTGCTAAAGTACTTACTCTGAGCTTTGTGAAGAAGTGATGAGTGCATAATGTAGACAGTTTTGCAACTAAATTTTCAACAAATTCATCAACTCATGATGTAGTAATTGTTTTCAGTTCTGCACCATCAGTTTTCACCCACTGTTTGTAAGAAATTTCATTAATCATTTCTAATTCATTGGAAAACATTAATTCTTCTTTCAGAATTTCCACAGATGGAGAGTTATCACATCTGTGTACTATGCACTTTTCAGATTCAGTGGAACAAACTAGTTTTCTTAACAGTGAAATATAGTCACGAATATGAAGAGAATGAAGCATGAGTTTAATATTTCAATGATATATGCAAACACATACAGAATGAACACCTTCATTTCCAGCAGTCACACATTCTCTTGGCCGTAATGAGCAAAATTTAGATAGTCCAATTTTTAAAATAATTGCTATAAATGTATTTTTTGAGTATAGTAAAGGCCTTTTTAATATTTAAAATTAAGATAATGAAATATAAGAATGAAAACTTTATTTTTTAGAAACCTTTTCACTAGCATATTACAGCAACAAGGAATTTTATACCACAATAGCCTGGGTGTTAAAAAAAAAAAATTATTTTAGTTAAGAAATATTACCTTCCTAATTTTTTTATGCTTAAAGGACACATATTGATATTAGTGTTTCTACTAAGTTTCAGAAAAAAATTCGATGGGCCATTTTTTTACAGCCCATTAAATTTGGCTGAATTCTGAAGATGATTTTTTTTTCATTTTTCATGTAAAAATATAGTAAAACATATATTTAATTTTATTTAAACACTGGATTTATATTCCTCATATAAATAGCTTCAAATTGGTACCAAAATTGTTGAATTTGAACCATTATTTCTCAAGTTATTGCAATTTTTCACAGTAGTGCCAAATCCAAGATGGCCGAAATTTGGCAAAAATGACCGTTTTTCAAATGTCCATATCTCGGCCAATAATGGACAAAATGTTTTACAAATTGATATATGAGGGTTTCACCAGCATAAGATTTAGTGGTAATTTTTTTAAAAAAATCTGTTACTATGGAGCAACAAATTTTTCTAATATTAGGTGTTTTCACATGGAATAACCCTGTACCCATCAGGGAGGCGAGAACCTGCTTACTTATACAACAGCTTCTCAGCTGTGATTCATTATAAGATAAGATGGAAATATAATTTTGGTAATATGCTCATGATCAAACTATACACTCTAAAAAAAAAAGCTATTCATAAAGACAGAAAGTTTCTATGACAATTCCATGGACTTTTTAAAAAATTTTTAAAAAGGTCTTCTTATTTCTTTATTTTTTTTTTCTTCTCTCCTTCTATTAGTTGAGTTTTCTTTTATTATATTTTTATTATTAGTTGAGTGTTCTTGTTTTAGTTTTATAATTTATTTAAAAGACATTCATCTGTGAATTTTAAACATTCAATTATATATATAAAAAATTAAATGTAAAATTGTGTAAAGTGTTTTCTTTTTTTAATTCCATAAAATGGTCAGCGTTCATCCTGTGATGGGTCTGGTCAGCTTCCCCTTCCTGAACTTATTTACAAAGAATCATAATTATTCTAAATACAGTGTTATTATATATATATATTGATATTTCGTTAGGTGAATTGTAGAACAAACATCTTTAATAAGCAGGCAGTCGTTGATCCAATCAATACTTTATTCTAATTTTGATTCATCCATTTGAAGATTATATATATATATATATATATAAACTTAATAGTTATAAAAATATCTTTAAAAGTAAATTCCACTCCATGGCCATGAATGAAACTTAACAATGAATGAATTACGAAAACGCAAAGGCAATGTGTTAACGGAAAGGAATTACATCATGAAAAAGGAACGTTACAACATCGCAGTGACTTTTTGTACTAGTTTCAAAAAGGGAAAAGTTCTGCTCACCAGAGCTGGTTGATTCCAGACTCTTTCCAGTTACAGAGGCAGTTATTTTTATACTAGAGCTTAAGTAGAAATAATTTTATGAATTATATGTTAAAAAGCTTTTTTAAAACTAGGAAAAATTGAAATCATTACTACATATATATGTATAAGATAAAATATTATGATATTCTACTCGTGATGTTTAATAATGATGAAAAATTCACCACAGGACATGTTAAAAAAGTGCTTAGTAAACATATTTTATATTTACTGTGAAAATAAAATATTTTTAATGTTAAATTATACCAATTCCGATGATCCAAAACAATTACTTGAATCAACACACACTTATAGGAAAATAAAAATGTGTCAAAGCTGTAAAATGCTACTGCTGAAAAAGTAGTAAAACTCATATCTATTTCGTAAAGAGTTTTAAATATTTTTAATTTGATCTCTATTGTGAATTCTCACTTTACTACTACAAAAGGTAATATGATTTTTTAAAAAAAACCTTGATCAAAATAAATTAAGTTACGCTATATCTAGAGCATAACAAACAGAAATTGTCTAGAATTTAAACAAATTTTCAATAAAATAACTCAAAATGCACTCTTCTATTATTTGAAGCAATTGCAACACATTTATTGGTCCCGAAATCTGCACTTACTCTAAATGAAAACTGACATTTAATGTTTATCAAAATGTTTTTCTGGGTAAGGAAATCATGTTGGGATGTGGTGTGCATTTGTTATTTGTGAAATGAACTTTCTTTCAAATGCATTAATAGCAAATAATCAATTAAGGATTTTGTTGTCAACAATTTTTAAAAAATAATTTCATTAGAAAAATTTGTTAGTTAAATTGTTAGAATTCAGGCTAAAAATCAAAATTTGTCTTTCAGTCTCATTAATATATTTATATTTTTCTATTTAAATTCAACACTGCAGAAATAAATAAATAAAATAATACTTTTATCAGAACAGCTTTAGATGCATTAGTGTGATGCTTCATTCCCATATCATTTCCTGATTCTATAATTTCTATAACATCATCAAAAAAGGAAGCCTGTAATAAAAAAAAAATAAGCATTTTAATACATAGAAAATTGATATTTTTATAAAGTGGGTGCAAAAATACTTTCAATGAAGACTTACAATAGTTTTATATTTCCCTTTATCCAAGTTGGCTTTGACTACTAATAAGTCCGGATCAGGAAACTTCTGAATATCTATTAATAAAAAGTTTACAGCATAAATGCATTATTGACAAATAATATAACATTTACATTGACAAATAAAACATAAAAAGTTCAAGATCAGCATAAATATGCCAATAATGAAAACAGATATTTAGAAGCATTTATAAATTACTACAGCATGGTAACATTAATATTTCAAAAAACACATTGATAGATATGATGTATAAAGAAAGATTTCTGCATAAATATTTTAACTAAATAAAAAGAAAATTTCAGAAAAATAGGATACATTTATATTATATACATCATGCATATAGAAAAAAGCTTTTTTCACAAACATAAATATACAATAAGCATATCTATTGTTTTTTTTAAATTAATTTTTGGAATTATTAAAAGAAATCAAAAGGTAGCTAAACATCAAATAGTTTAAAATGGCATAATTCATTTATTTATTTTTCTGTTTTTAATTAGTACATTTAAGGTCAGAAATAAATTACTTGCTTATAGAAATTTTCATCTTTGCTGAAAGAGACTGCATGCAAAAGAATTTTCCTTTTCAGATTGGACAGAAGATATGGTAGATCTAAGGGAGTAATTTTCCTCAGAAAAGTAAATAGTTTTATATATTATACACACCTTTATTATTTGGATATGTGGAATCTTTCATTGAAGATTGTAAAGTATTATTCTCTACGTCACATATTTCCTTTGAACTAATATTTTTAAGACCCTGAAATATTACGAGATTGTTACAATTTATACTTACTAACATATTGGGACAAATACATAATGAAACCTAAATGGCAACTTACAGGGCAATTTTGAAGAGGATCTCCAGCTTTCTCTTCATCAGATGAATGCAAATGGACAGTGTCCACTAAGGAGGAAACAGTTTCTGCAACAGCTATTCTATCGCATTTTTCTTCCGAATTTAGAGAACTACTTTTATCACTCTGCAAATCTGTTTGAGTATGTAAAATGAAATTTGATTTGTCCAAATCAGTGGTTTTATTATTTTCCAACTGAGAATTAGGTGGTTTTAGGTAACTGGGAGATGAGTCAACCTGAAATAAAAACAGAATGACAAAAATATTGTCAATTTTTCGAGAAATTAGTAATTTAAGGCATTGGATTTTATGTTTTCCTCTAAAAAATTAGTTATAATGAATTATTTTAAAACAATACAAGCAAGTAATGCAAATAAACAAATACAGAGAGGGATTTCAACTCTTTAATATACATGGTTGCAAACATAAACCATCACTATTCATTGCTTAATGCATTAAAGCACTAAGTAACAAAGCCCTTTAAACCTCATGTATTAAAGAGTAATTTAATTACACACTTAGATAAATATTATTGCATGAAGAATTAAGAGGAATAATTTTAGTGAATTTCATACCAAAAAGTTTTGAATACAAAGGAAGTGAAATAAAAAGTTCCCAAGTTATCATTAGTAATTTTTTTTTCAAACTATGCCGAGGATACCCCACCAGAGTACCAACAATGAACAGGATCTTGATTCAACAATATATACCCCTCAAGGGTACTTTATCCCACCAGAGTGCCATCAATGAACAAGATCTTGATTCAACAATATATACCTTCAAAGGCTATATTTTGAGCTTTTCAGTCTGTTTTACAGTAAGCTTGCTGAATGGATTCTCACATAAGGAATTTAGCAGACAGCAAAGTGTCTTATCTTATGAAGTGTGGCAGGCTATCCCCACCTTTCATTTGAATTACAATACTTTGCAGCTAGAAAATTAGCACAACGATGTCGTAATGTCAAGTCGGTGTTCCTTTTGTATTTGAGGAACTTGAATCAGTTATGAAGCAACTTGACCCAAAGCGGGCCCCTAGTCCTGATGATTGCATGGATTGATGATTACAAGTATTGGCTCCTGTTGAAAACAGAAATTACTCAACATTTTTAATCAATATTGGAGCATTGGTAGGTTACCAAGGGACTGGAAAAGAAACACTGTGATTAGGAAAGTTAATAAACCAGTTGGATCCCCAGACAGCTATTGTCCTGTTCCCTTGACAAACATCATCTGCAAAGTTCTTGAGAAACTTGTGTTAACTCACATAAACTTTCATTTAGAATCTAATAACTTGCTCCCAGCGGAACAATATGGTTTTAGAAACAGTCATTGTACTCAAGATCAAATACTGTTTTTTACTCAACAAGTGAGAGATGCACAAAATAAAAAACCGACCAATCATACCATTGTGATTTTACTTAATTTGACCAAAGCTTTTGTCAGGGTCTGGAAATATAAACTTATCACCAAATTATATGACAGATTTGCTATTGATGGTAAAGCGTTTTTATGGATTTCTGATTTTCTGAGAAATAGAGTTTTCAATGTTAAATATAATGGATCTCTGTCTAGCAGTTTTAGATCAAGACAGGGGATTCCTCAGGGCTCTGTATTGAGTTCCATTCTCTTTACGTTATATATTTCCGGGATAGAATCTGTTCTTGCTGGTAATTGCAGGATTGGTCTGTTTGCTGATGACATAATACTTTGGTGTAGTGATTCAGACATTGATAAGATCGAATCTAGTTTAAATAATACATTTCAGCGAATACAGGATTTTGCTACAGATCTTGTTTTAATCCTCTTAAATCTGTAACTGGATTCTTTACAACTAACAGACATTTATACAGATATAGCCATAAAATTTCACTTAATGGACACATCTTGCATTGTGAGAGGAACACCAATTACCTTGGGTTTGCCCCTGATCCTGAGATCATGTGTAATAAACACATCGATTTGTTGGTAATAAAGACTAAAAACAGACTAAATATATTGAAATTTATCTCCGGCTGCGACTGGGGTGCTGATGCCGGGACTTTATGGACAACTTATGTTCCTCTTATCAGATTGATTCTGGATTCTGGTTACTAGGTTTATCAGGTTGCCTCAGATACAACTCTTAATAAGTTGGAAAGGGTACAGTTGAGTGCGGCTTGCATAGTCACCAGACTATGTGATAGCACCCCGGCTGATATAGTTCTCTATGAGGCTGATTTGCAGCCCTTGCGCCTGAGAAGTACCCCTAATCTTACAAAATATTTTAGTAAACTGTTCAGTAATAATAATCAACATGGTACTGCCAACTTTTTAAGAAGTTGGCAAAATAATCAAAGACTGAAAACGAGTAGTCCCCTCGGTCATGCTTTGAAAATAGATGCATTGCATTCTCTTGTTCAGTTTAATTCTTTAAAACCTATTGTGTCTCCTTTTTACTCTTTGCCTGGTGTGTTCTTCCATACAGAGTTATTGACTCACACTAATAAATCCTCCCAGCATCTGGAATACTTAAGACAGGCTGTTCTTGAAGCGATCAATAATATACCTATTGAAGCTACTCTGATTTACACTGATGGCATCAAGAATGAAATTGGACATACATGGTCGGGGGGGGGGCCCGCTTCTCTTAAACGAAGAAATGCTGACTACTGCTCAGTTTTCCAAAATAATTGCCATTGATATGGCTTTAGATTTTGTTTTGGAACATCAATTATTCGGTGAGATATAGATTCTCTCGGACAGCCGAAGTATTGTCCAATATCTTGATAATTGGAGAGATGTTAGTGACAGGAGGAGAATGGATATCTTTAACAAACTCAAGACCCTGTGCAATTCTTGTGTTCTTCATCTACAATGGATACCATCACATGTAAATTTAAAATATAACAATATTGCTGATAGTCTTGCTAAAGACAGTACCACCATGCTTCAGGCCTATGTAGAACCCTTGACCTACCTTGAGTTATACTCAAGAAAAACGGCTTTTGTTAACATTTCTTGGAGGCATCCACCTGCTCATTCATGGTATCATAGTGAAGGCCCGGTGCTTCTATATGTTTTAAGGGGGATAGGAAAGGCCAGACAGCTTTGGCTCGCTTAACTTCCAGTCACTTAAAAACTCTCAGATTCTCTCGTGGTGATGAGAAGTTCAATATCTGCACAAAGTGCAACATGATTGAGGCCACTCTGCAACATTTACTTGACTGTGTTGCTTTGGTGTATGATGACCTGCTTAAGCGACTGGATTTTGTGTTGGAGGTGATGAAGGTGGACGACCTTAATCTTCTGATTTGATCCGATTCAAATCAGAAGGATTAGAAAGAAGAAGAACAATACTTTGCCAGTGTTTGTCTCACAAAGGGAGGGCACGACTTGAGAAATTCAGTTCTTGATGAGACTTGGTATATTAATAGTATACCTTTAGTGTGTTCATCCATTTAAATTCTAAAGCACAATGGCCAGTGAATTGGGAGAAAATGGCCTTCAAACTTTCGCGGCATAGTTTATATACTAGTAAACTGTCACCGTTTTTGAAGCGCAAATAGTCTGGTCAGTATAGTATTAGCGTGCAAACTTTATGCCCGGGGTTCAATCTCACCTCCATTTTTCTCCCTCCAAAAATATATTTTTTAAATTAATATTTCATTAAATTAAAAATTTATAAACATCTTTTATTAAAATATTAATAATTTTTAAGCACTAAATATTTTTTTATTTATATGATATATGAATCAATCATAATTTAATTTTTAAACAGTTAAATAATCATAAAAGCAACTTTAATGATGTTATATAGTAAGTATAATTACTATTATCATTATACGTCATTAAAACTTTTGAATGACTCTGTTAAAATAATTACAAAATTTCTAGTGGAAATCTTTATGGAATCGATTTTGATCGAGAAAGAAAGAGCAGCCATTAAAATTTTGAATGCAGAGAAAGACTGTCCAAAATCTGAAGTTTATTTCCCCAATAGATCTTTAAAATAAGCATACACCATTTATTAATTATTCAATACGTCAAAATATTTTTTGATTCTTATGTTTTTATTAGATGTTCTTGTATGTAAATAAAAATTAATAAATGTCTAAAAATTTAAAAAATTTACAAAGGAAAAAAATCATTATGAAATTCTTTTATGATGAGAGCACTATCATCATTATCTAATGAAAGCAACTATAATTAATTATTCCTTAGCACCATTAAATTTGTATTTATAATTAATTTTTTTTGTAAATAATTTTTGAAATTAATAAATTCGAATTAAATTAACAATTTATAAATATTTAATTTAAAATATTAATCACTTGATTGAAAAATAACTGTTTATTTATATGATCCTTGAATTAAAGTTATAATTTAATTTTTAAACAGTAAAATAATTATAAATACAATTGTTCCTGACAAAAACCAGTTCCTTACAGCTAGAACGAAAATTTTGTAATTACTTTAAAGGTATCATTCAAAATTTTAATGACATATAATGGTAATAGTAATTATACTTATTATTTAACATCATTGAAGTTATTTTTATGATTATTTAACTGTTTAAGAATTAAATTATGACAATGATTCATATATCATTTGAATAAAAAATTATTTAATGCTTAAAAATTATTAATATTTTAATGAAAGATGTTTAAAAATTTTTAATTTAATTAAATATTAATTTAAAAAATGTTCATAAAGGAAAACGGAGGCAGTATTGAACCCTGGGCAAAAGGTTTGCAAGGTAGTACTATACTGACCTTGCTATTTGTGCTTCAAAAACGGTGACAACTTGCTGGTATACAAGCTATGTCAAAAGTTTGAGGGCCATTTTCTCCCAATTGGTTGGCCATTGAGTTTTAGCATTTTAATGGATGATTACCCTAAGGATATAAAATTAATATATCAAGTCTCATCCAGAACTGAATTTCCCAAATCGTGCCGTCTCCTTGTCAGTCAGTCATTTCATGGAAATCTGCTATAAGTGATACTTATTTCTGAGGATTGCTTTGTGGATCATTATCATAATTTAATATTATGATACATAATTTGATAATTACAAACAAACAAAATTAATCAAAACTATCTTCCATACAGAGTAATATAACTTTATCAATTTATAAAAATGCCAATGAAGCAACAAAATTAAAAGTTAAATAAAAAAACACAAATTTTAAAATGTGCATGTAAAAACAAAAACAATAAATTCTTTATTTTGATTAAACTTAATATACATATATCATATTTTATAAGCACTTTACGATTTTATTAACTAAAATTTAATGTAGAACAATCTTTCAGCAGAAAATAAATTTGATCTTTGCAAACAAAAATCAATGACCAACAATTTAAATATAAACATGCAAAACCAAAATAAATAAAAAAAAATTATCATAAAAATTATTTAGTTTTAAAAATATGTTTTTTTTTTTTCCCAATAGCTGTTTTTACCCTTACTGAAAACACTTACAAAACTGATGAACTCGTTTTCCATTAAATTATTTTCATGGCCTTTTCGCTATTTTAACACTAGCTTTAGATATACTTAGACATAATTAAATATGCACAATTCTGAAGCTCAACAAGTTCCTAATTTTAGAAATTTAGTTAAACATGAAACTAATTTATTTAATGCATTAATAAAATAAAATACAAAGGAAAGGTTTGATTTGGTGGAGTTTACTGGCGCAAAACCCATTTTTGATTATGCTGCGCCAAACATATGGTCTACGATAAAATCCTAGTATAGGAGTTCAGTTAAAAACAGTGGCATACGGTATGAGGTGTCAATATGTGAAGTCTATAAAAAGCTTGCAACAAGAAAAATTGACCTAAAAACATGGTAAAAAATTTAAATCAAAGAGTAAAAACCAATCGTTCTTAAAAAAGTGAAAAGTTGTGGATGATGATCTTTGTGAAAGATGTCTCTAAGAGTGATACAGGATGAGTGGAAACAGCGGATGCGTTGAAGATTAAATTGCTGACATTCAATAAGAATGTGGAGAACAGTCATTTGGCATTGGCATGCTGTACAGAGAGGTGCGGGTTCCCCCAATAACAGATGCCTATGCGTGAATCAAGTGTGTCCTATTCTTAATCTGGTAAGAACTGTGTCGAGCTTTCTGATAGGTAAACTAGGCCAACAATCAATTAGACGTTTGATTGATTGAAGTTTATTTGTGTTTTTAAGATCCCATTGAGCTTGCCATTTTGAGGAAAAGGAAGGAATTCAAAGGAAAGAACATTGTGTCTACCTACCTGCCTAATAAGATGCCGAGCACATCTTGCTGTTAAAAGAGAATTCAGCACACTTTTCAACCCATGTTTTAGATACTCTTTAATAGCTTTCTTCCACAAGGGAGTTGTCTCAATTGTACACCCAATACAAGTATAAACAACAGTTTCAGGTAAACATGAAAGAATTTCATAACCTTCATCTGCAGAAAAGAAATCAGACCTTTAAGAAAAACTGTTTACTTTCTTAAAAAAATTTTCAAATACTTAATTGTCTTGTAAAGCAAGCAAAAAAAATCCATTAATTCAAATTACCTGTTATATTATCACATGTGGCATGCACCCACCTGTTACATTTATAGCACTGCACCATCTGCAATAAAAATTATTATCAAAATCATGGAAGATAAATTATCCATAAACATGATTTCAAAGGCTTCTCAAATGATATATCTTAAATTATGACTTTATAATTAAAAAAAAAATGATACTTATAGAAAGTGATATACGATGGTAGACTCATTTATAATATATAAAATTCCCTTCAGCTGTGATATAAAAAAGTAATCTGTCATATATCAAACTTCATTATCATTACTAATTTCATACATGCTTCTAATTGTCAAAAATACTGTCATTTAAGTTTTTAAAAAATAATTTGTTCTTAAAATGTAGTTGAAAATTTCTGTTTAAAGAACAGCAGGCAGGCAATCTAAACAACATATAAGATTATTAAAATCCTTTTTATTTGAAGCTAAACATTATTTCATCTAAACTATCATTATGAAATAAAAATTCGTCTTCAGTAGTAAATAAGATCTATTAGTGATTTGTCATTTATCTCAATTTTTATTTAAATCCAGTTCTCCTCAACACAGCAGAATTAACAAGCTAACAGATTTACTTCTTATTTTTAAATTTGTGATTTGCTTGTATTCTAAGTTAACTTTTCATTGGCATTGAAAACTGTAAAATTCAAATTTCCAGGAAATTAAAATAAAAATCGATTAATGGTGCAGACATTTTCCTAGAATATGTCAACATTTATCAAACATTTACGAAGAAATTACTTACAAGCA
Source organism: Araneus ventricosus (assembly GCA_013235015.1). NCBI lineage: Eukaryota > Metazoa > Arthropoda > Arachnida > Araneae > Araneidae > Araneus > Araneus ventricosus. The sequence continues at coordinate 1,795,565 of BGPR01000033.1, read as the reverse complement.
ACATTTATAAGTATTTTTAATATGCTTTAAAAACTATAGATTTTGATTTCAAAAATTATTAACCAGTCAATTGAATAGTTATTAAGTACTTACTTTGGATTCATAATCATTTTCCTCATAACATTTATGGCACACTGGACAGTAATTCCCTAAAATAATTAGTAGAAAAAAGAACTAAAGATATATATTCTGATTTTTCATTCTTTAGAGAACAAAACAAAAATTCTACACTATACTCAATAAATATTAAAGACAAATATTTAATTATAATTTTATTTTACCCAACTTGTCATACAAAAAAATTATACAGATCGCAGATGCCCTGAGGTCTTATCATACCAGTGCATAGGAAAAGTTCTGCAGAGTGAGCAGTGAATTCCCTTCAACCCTCCCCAATGTGAAAAGCGTTCTTGTTTCTGAAGCTTTAGACCTATGGTCAAGAAAATCTTGAGAGCTATTTGCTTTTTGGAACTGAACCACTCAAGTTTGACTATGAGATGATATCATTGTCATGTTAAGTTTTGACTCGTTGTAAAGGGAAGAGATTTCTCTATTTGCTTTTCATATCCACTCTCCCAGTCCACTGGTGTGATAAGCTTTTATAGGTCATCATTATCCTTTGCCACCTTATTTGAACTATTGTCAATTGATAAGTTATCAAGATTTTCAGTAGGGATACTTCTAAGATTAAATTTAAACTGAATTGCCTGTTTCATAACTCAAAAAGTATTGCCTTTCTTCTTAATCATTCATTCTTTGTTAAATTTTCAATGGTCTTAATTAAAAACAAATACAAAAAACATTCAAAATTTTGCTAATAAAACTTTCAATCAAGAATGTAAATGTCACAAGGAATAAAATTAAAGTGAAACTGAATCAAGACCCCCTTTTCAGTTTGATACAAAATTAAAAAATACTAACTTATTTTGGAAAGATCTAAAAAGTCATATAAACCCTTTGAACTCGAGGCTACTCTCAGTTGCCATTCTAGACGGTGCATCATTTTCACATTTCTTGATTTCAATGGTAAAAAAAAAAATACGTAGAGGGTTGCAAGAAGTAGCAGAATAATTTTTCAGAAAAAAAGAACTCACATAAAAAATATTTTCAAACGCTTTTACTAAGTTCAAAATGTTCCATGTTTGTATGTATGTAAGGCTGGAATTTTGTGATCGATTTTTCATTCACATCTTACTGCACTAAAGTTCCGAAATTTTGAATATTTATTGGGTCTTGATGACAATGCAATATTTTAATAATTTTAGGCTCCCAATTACCAATTAAAAAAAATTTGCAAAACTACGTTTGAACTTGGTAGGGTTCAGTGGCACCATCTATAGTATTAATCAAGAACAGAGATCTTCATCGGTGCAAAAGTAATGCTCAGATCAAATATAAACATTGCAAAAGGACTTGTCAATGGCTCAATTGGATACATCACAGATATCACATGGCCACTCTTCAGATGTGAACAAGTATACAATCAAGATATCCCATCAGTAAAAATAACTTATGACATAAATTAAAGGCTAAAAAGTAGAAAATAATAAATATATAAAAAAAACTTTTTAAAAAAATATTTTTACCAATGCATTAAAAAAGAAAAATAATAAGTTCTTCTCAAAAATCTGGAGTTTAAAGAAAATTGTAAAAGCGTGAGGCGCTGAAAACAATAGCAGAAAGATATAAACCCACAATGATTATCATAAGAAACGAAACGTTATTAAAAATTCATCAAATAAAATATATTATAAATGTGATTACAATTCTAATTTACTTACAGCTTCACTACCTGTGCCTCACGCTTTTCCAATTTTTGTTTTGACCTCCAGATTTTCGAGAATTTTTTTCTTTCTTTTTAATGCATTGGTAAAAGCGTTTTTTTTAAATATTTATTATTTATAATTCAAAGCAATAAAATGAGCGATGAGCCCTTGTAATCAGTGAATAATGATGCATCTAATTACTTTTCCAAGTGCAAAGGGTTAAAATCAATGTTTTGCTTTTTTGACAGGAATGCTGGAATGAACACTGAAATTAACCAATTCTCTCAGCTACACGATACTCCTCAAACTTTCTATCAAGAAGAAAAGACCAAAAATAATTCAAGGATAATAATATTTTGAAATACATTATCATAAGATAATATTTTGCCCATCTATCAGCAACATGTACCGAGAAGAATTTTCACTTAAAAGTAGGCTAATATCTTTGAAAGCCCATAATCACAAAGGAAAACCCATAACTAATTTATTGAGCTTGTCTCATAGAAATAACAAAAAATGTATATTCCAGATTGCAGAAGGAAAAATGAACTCGCTAAGATTCTAATATTTTACAGAATATTATCCAGGAATTATGAATTACCTCAGTAATGAACTTTGGTAATAGTTGTGGCAGAAAATTATTATGCTTTCTGCGACAAGCTTCATTAATACCAAAATCTTTCAGCAAGAATGTTCCGTGAACTAAGAATTTACCAATGGACAAATCTAAGAGTAATTCATAAATAAAGTAAAATATTTAGCTTAACAAACCCAGCTTTATTTAGTGTTTAAATAAAACACATATACACACTCAAAAAAAAAAAAAAAAAACTGAAAGGTAAACTTCCCTCTTTCCCATTTATCTGATCCAGAATGTTTGAAAGTGATTCATCGTCTGTAGAAAACGAAACTAGTTCTGCAGAACGATCTCGGTGCTTTTGCGTGAATATGTTAATTCTCTCAAAAAATATAAAATGTTTCCAAAATTGAAAATCTTTCTGCAGGAAACCTTTGCCGTTCTGTGACATTGTCGCCGAGATTATGCCACAGGGAGTATACATACCATCAGCTCATCTTGCAAGCATAATCTAAAACAAACTGAACATCACTTATTTATTTTTTTAAACGTTTATTATAAAGAAGACTGATTGCACATTAAAATCCAAAACTATACTAAAGTACCCCAAAACTAACCTACAAAGTTGCAGCTCATTCCTCTGGGGGGGGGGGCAGTTACAATAACCTTTATTTCAAATTACAATATAAAAATATGAATTTATTCAAAACTATATAGTAAACTGAAACGGAGATCTGATACATTAATTTTGGTCAAACGGGCAACATCAGATTTACAATTATTTCATAAGCAATATTTTTATTTCATTGTAATAATGAATGAATATTAGCAGTTTAGTAATTTCATACAGTTAAAGTTCCAAACTATAGTGTACGGAAAATTACACAAACAAATCAAATTACAAAACTAACAGATAAAGTTGCATTATGCTCAAAGCAAATTTAAGTATGTTCAAAATGCAAAATTTCTCAATAGAGGAAAAAGAAAGTTCTTTAACACGTTAACTGCCCCCAGACAAACATAAAGTCATTCTTGAACTGCTTGAGATTTTTATTTAACATTATGTGGAAAGATACCTTGACCCACGGATGATGCACATGGCACAGAATGAAAAATTTTTGAAATCCACCAATAAAGCACATGGGAGTGAAAGTGTTAGCTCCTTTGAATTAATTTTGCATTTAGTGCTTAATTTTGTTAAAAATGATCATTTTATTCTAGAAACTGTTATCTAGAGTTATTAGTTATAGTTATATTATATTATTAGTTATTTCCACTTTTTCCTCATCTCCCATAACCTTTGCAACAAATTGAAATTAGAACTGTATTAGTCCTGGATACTGTTGTTAGATATGACAATGTTTTTAAGAAAAGTATAATTTTAAGGAAATGTAATTAATAGGCTATTTTTCACCTATACAGATCAAATGCAAATTTAATCCAACATCAAACGTCTCATCTGGCAAAGACCACATGTAAAAGAATATGGTATACTTAGTTTTATTATCTGAATGTTTTTCCAGATTAATTTCCAGTTGGTCGATCCATCATATTGTATTTATCATCTTAACCCTTCGCACTACAAAAGATAATAAGATGTATAATTAATTATACATGTGTGAGTGTAAGGATTGATTTAGCGCTTTAGGAAGCTGGAAAATATTGTTATTAATTTGTTTCAATTTCTAAAAGTTAATCCAAGTGTTTTTTCTACTACATGGCTTTTAAGCACAATCCAACAAAAATGTGTAAAAGATGCATCATCAAGAATGTCGAGTCTGACTCGACATAAAAGTGCAAAGGGTTAATATTATTTTTGGTAAAAAATAATATTAAGTCAAGTCAAGATCAAGAAAGTCATAATATCAGAATCCTTGCCCATCTATGAAGCCAACAGTCTACAATGGTAGTATTAACTGAAATATTTTGTATGGCAAACCGAATAAAAGTTCAGAATTAAGATTTAACATGGATTCGTTTTAAAAACCTAAATTTTATTTATGCTATGGGGCACCTGTTTAAACTTTTTTTATTATTTTTTGGGGGAAGGGTCCAGAGTTAACAAAAAATTACATAATTTACACACTACTTTTGTTATATCAACTTACATTTAAAGCAGTTACAAAATAAAACTGTAATAAAAATTTTACAACAAAAATAAAGGTTCATTAATTTTTTAATAAAATGTTAAAACAACAGTTTTCAGTAAAAATTTTTGAAAACCCATTGTTTCCATTAGCATTCTAGAAAAGAATTCAGTTCAACATGTTCCAATAAATTAATGCAATACACGTCCAAAATCCGGACCTTTTTCATTCTGTAACCCCCCCCCCCCCCAAATCCTAACTTTTATATAACAAATTGGTGCCCAGAGTCAATAGAAACCAGTCTTAACCATGAGGGGAGGGAAAGGACTTAACCACATATACAACGATGTGTGACAAGGTATTGGGGGGGGGGGGGCTATTGCAACAAATTGCAGAGTTACAATACCTTTCCCTCTAGCACTCAAAACGAACTAGTCCAGAATGTAAGAAATGTTAAAAATAATTGCCGAAGATGACGCCTTTGAAGTACTGCATTGCAACAACAAAGTACAGACAGCGTGTCAGCTCACCGACGCCGAAATATGCAGTATGGTGTTGATGAACTCCAAAACTTCGGTATCCAATAGCAAGGAGAGCAAAGAAGAAACACAAGTGGAAGCCAATTGACAGCTTAGTGGAAGTGTTGAACACCGCAATAAAAGGACTTAAGCAAAGAGACTTTATTTCGAAGTCGGAGATATGGCGATACATAAAATAAAAGAGAAGTTACTTAATCAAAAACCAAAACTAATGAAGTAACTCACTTTAAATGAAATGTCTTGTAAAAATGTTAAAATTAATAAGAAATAATATTAATTATGTTTACAAATCAAAGAAAACAAGTAATAAATATTTTTTTAAAAAATTTAAATTGAATTGTGTGTTTTATGATGCTAAATTCACTTCTTAATATTGAAATGATCTAAGACACGGATTTGCCAAAATCCCAATGATTCCGGATTTGCGACATTCGACTGTACAATGTTCCATAATATTTATCCAAATTACATATTAAAAAATTAATGACATCTTTTGCAAACTTTGAGTTGTATTAGTCAAACAGTAGGTACAAAAAAACCCAATTAAAAGGGAAGAAAAAATAACAATCTGTCTTTTCTCTAGTAAAAAAGCAATTAATATAATCCATTTAATTCTTTTAAACATATGCTTGTTGATGCCAAAACTTAAAGTTTCCATATATATTATCTATTAGTTTTCAAAATTTCTGGGGGGCGGGATAAAGCAGAATGAGGTAAAATTAGATAGAATCTATTCAGTTATTTTTATTGATTGTAACATCTTTCTTATAAATATCTAAGGATGTAGTTTTTCATTTATTACAGACAGCACAAATTTTGAAAAAAAAAAAAAAAAAAAAGTAGAGGGTAAAATTTTTAGTGGGAGAATTTTAACTGTGTTTTTCAAGAACTCTAACTCTACACAGGGATTCTTAAGAAATGGTTCAAATATACAATCCTTTTAAAGGATTGTCAAAATGATATTTTAAATGAAGGCAAATTTGACTTGAAACTAATCTTGGTTTCCCACAAATGTGATAAAAGTGAAATTTTGCAATTTGTCTTATGTTAAAAACATTGATCAAATTTTAGTTCAGATCACAATCATCAAAGAGCAAAATATTCACAATGTCTTCTTTCAAAGTCTTAACTATTCATTTAACAACAATATTTACGAAAATCGTCTTGAATAATCATCAGGTGTGTAACATAGCAACAATGCTGTTCTGTGGCACCAATTTTTTTAAAACGAAAGATAAATGAGAAAAAACTGTAAAAACCTCTTCAAAAACAGTGCAAATTTTGTCACCCAGCCTAGAGTGTTCCAGCACTGTGTAATTTGTGACTACACCACTTCTAATCATCGCAGTTCACTAACTCATTGAATAACTATTTTAAATTGAATTTTATTTATTCTTTTGTCTGAAAAGGAGTCACAAATGGGAAAAATTTCAGTAGCCCTGCCCTAAAATAACAATTTATGGTGGCAATATAATCAGAATTATAATATTTTTATATGGTAACTTTGAAACAATTTTTAAAAACTTTTTTTTCTTTAATGCTTTACCAAAAGCATGTCTTGCAAACCTCTTATTTTAAAGAAAATGTCTGCTTTCGGAAGCCTAGTCCATTGAGATGCCTCCTTTCAAAAGTAGTTGAGTACGTGAATAGGAGCTGTCAAAATGAAAACAGCTTATCATGTTGTTGGGTTGGTCAAAAAGTAACTGCATTTTTTAACAGATGGGCATGCATGCATAAAAGTTAATGTATTAATTCATAGTAAACTATATATTTATCATGTAACTTGATAGTGGAGAACTCGCACAAGATTTACTACAAGAAAGAAAATGATTTCATTAGAATTTTTTTAACTTTAGAGTCTAAAGAAAAATTTAAATAACTATTCCATTACATATTTTACTTTATCCAAAAGGAGAAAACATTCTTTAATCAGTGTGATGTAAGTTCCGTGATGAATATGTGAATATACTTTAAAATTAACGATGTGTCAAGAGATTTTCAAGTTAAAGAAGCACAGCTCTCGGGAAAAACAATCAAAGTTGATGACAACAAAATAAAGTGACTGAAACTCAACAACACAAGAGGCATTTTCAACTCTCACTAAAATCGAGAGTTGAAAATTGTTTCAAATAACTTGGATACCTTAGAATTAGGGATGCAACGAATAGTGATTTGGCAGAATAACTGAATATTCGGTCAAATACCAAATTTTTAAAAACATTTCACTTTTGAATGTAAATGAAATATTTTCAAATTTTAAATGAAAGAAATCAAGATCAAATAAAATTGATTTGTTATTATTTGTATATTTCAAAAAATGTTAATGCTTTTAAGTATATTTTAAATACCTAGATTCCAATAATAAGAAACCCTTTTTATTTTGGAAAGAAAATTCAAATTAGGCGAATTATTACCTTATCATAACAAACAATTTCTGAATTTAAACTTTTTCGATAGATACAATTGCTTAGAAGACATGAGCTGAAAAGTGATTTTCCCACCCTCCACCTAACTTAAAGTACGTTTTAACTCATGCACGTTGTTGGAAAGCGCTCGTCATTCGCAGTCTCTTCCACCCATTTTCATTCTTGCAGCTCTAATCCTTATGAGAATAGAGGGCGAAATGTTCTTTTCCTTATTATTAGTAGAGACGTATATATATATATATATATAATGCTTTTGCCCATGTATTCTTCTGAACACGATAACTAAAGTAATTTTGATTAGATTTTAACCGGTGAGGGATATGTTGCAAGTTCAATGAAAATATCGACCGAGTTTGTAGATGGGTTAACCAGCTAAAAGGGGGTGGAAATGGTGGGGGACGGAAAATTTCATTTTCCCATAATTCCTTTACAATTGAAGATGGAATGAAAACTCAAAATAGGAGAATTATTGCCTCTTCATAATAAACAAATTTTGTATTGAAACTTTTTTTGATAGCTACAATTTTTTTAGAAGTTATGAGCTAAAATGCCATTTTCAATCCCTCCCCCATTTTATAATTTCCCCATAGATCTGTTACGACTAACGATAGAAAAAAAAATTAATTAGGCGAATTATCACAACGAACAACTTTTATATTAAAAGTTTTTGTCAGCTAAAATTGATTAGAAGTTATGAGCTTAAAAGCGATAGTCATCCCCCCCCCCCAATTTATCGTTTTCCCATTACTCTGTTGCGATTGAAGATAGAAAGAAACTTTCAATTAGGCAAATTATCACCTAATCATAATGAACAACTTTTATACTAAAAGTTTTAAAACAGCTACAATTGCTTAAAGTTATGAGCTGAAAAGCGATGTTCCTTCCCCCCACCCAATTTATCTTTTCACCATAGCTCCGTTAGGATTTCAGATAGCAATTAAATTTCAATTAGGGGAATTATCACCTTATCATAACAAACTACTTTTATACCGAAAGTTTTCTGACCGCAAGAATTACTTAGAAATTATGAGCTTCCATCTACCACATACACTTCCACTTTTTATACAGTAAACAAGCAGATATACCTGGCTTTGCCCCGAATTAAAATGCTTTCATGTCTAATATTTTTTATGTAAAAACTACAATTGCATAAAAATTAAAATATACAAATTCCTTTTCTGATCTGAAACGTTTTTAATTAAAATAAGAATATCAATTGAAAAAAAAACTTTTTTTAAAAGCCGTTTTCTCCATAAATTATTGTTTGTCATATAGGTACTTCAAATTTTTTTAACAATTACTAAAGCAAAAGAAAGGTTTCAATGAATATTGTGAAACAATGAAATTAACTAGTTAATTATTCATTAATTTGAAGAATGAAAATAAATCAATCATTAGTTGGTCCTGGTATAAGGGGCCGTTCAATGTCACGTAACATGTTTTTTGGTATTTTTTGCCCCTTGTCATATAAAATAAACGCAACCCTCCCTTATAATTACATAAGCAAACTACAACCTTCTCCCCCGTTCTTTTTTTTTTACAAAAAGTATAAAAGTAATAATCTAATTTTAAAAATTTTAGGACTTACTTCAAATAAAAAAAACTCTAACTCAGCTTAAAATGAAAAAAAAAAAAATTTTGGTTAATTTCCTTAAATTTAAAGTTACTTACAAAATCAAGTTAATTTTCTTGCCAAATTTAACTCTTTTTTTCAAATTTATTTTTTAATTAAATTATTTGCTACAGATACAAGAGGTTTTGGAATAAAAGTTTTAATATCTTACATTAGACATCACTCCCCTCCCCCTCTTGTCAGAAAAATAAAACAAATCAAAACCCCTCCCTCCGGTATTACGTAATTTGAGGCGACCTCTAAATTTTATTAATTGTCCACTTTTAAAATTTTCTTATAACTACGTCAAGAATTCTGTGAATGTTGCAACATCTGCACCTGCACTCAAAATCTGTAGCTTCTTTACTGGAATAAAGATGCCAACCAGACTTACAGAAAGTTCATCCCGAACTTTGGGGGGGGGGTGCTGATTTGTGAGGAAGTAACCTCCTTGGCAGGTGAAAGAACAGATAGACGTTGGATTGGGGGGTGAGACCGACACTGGTGTGATGGAAGGAAGAGAAATGGCACATTGCCATGATTGAAGTTTTCCCCAACAATGTTTTGCTCGGTTTATATTAATTGATATATTTTAAATGTTTTATAATGCGTGTATGTGATGTCCAGTTTGTTATGTGTCTTCATGTGAGAATAAATTTCTGAAAAGACACATGGTGAAGTCCTGCTTCCCGACAACACACATCACATCGGTACAATGTATTCTGGCAACTATATATATTCATATTATTCTTGTTCTTCAACAATAAAGAATATTGTTACAAATTCTGTATAAAATTAATTTTGAAAAAATATTAAAATGAGAGAAACAAATTGTATGGAAATGAAATTTTTGTCTTTGAAATGCTAATTTTTTAAAAATTTAATAAGGTGCAAAAATAGTTTCATGAGATAATATTTTCCAAAGATATCGCGGAAAAACGCCTTACTTAATTTTTAATTAACTGAAATTTTAAGTAACTTTTGGTTTTTGAAAAGTTGAAGATGAACTTTCTCTTGTCTTAAATAAAAAGTGTACAAAGTCTGGTTGAAATCAGTCCATTGGCTTAGGAGGAGATGTGGAGCATACATACAGAACAATAACTTTTATTTAAATTAAGATAATTATTAGATAATTACAAGATTAAGATTGCTGGCATATACTATGAGCCATAAAAAAGGCTTTAGTGATGATATCGTCACAATTAATTAAATGTTTAATTTTATTTAAGTAAATAGTTAAGTTTAATTAATCAATCAGTTAATTTTAATAGTTAATTTGACAGATTACTTTAATTTGATATTTAACTAAACATGACTGCATCAAAATTTGTTTAATAAATTTAATATAAAATAGCCAAAAAAGATAGATATTTAAATAAGAGTTCCCCTTATCCTTTTTTATATTGAAAATATATCTCATTAACTTTAAAATTGTTTTGGGGTTTTCTGCCCAAGTATTTGCTTTTAATTGTCGATGGAGATTTAAATTTACTTTTCAAAATGTCTGCATTGATATCTTATACTTTAAACACGCATATTAAATTTGCAACTCGCAATGTTTAATAATTTTTATTCTCATATGCTAAGAATTTAGCGACTATTATCTATGTAACCAGGGAGTTCTCTAAATAAGCCCATTCTAGTAATGTTTAAATGTTTCATGTCATGTGTGTTTTGCGTATGACAAAGTAATGTTCACACAATTATGAGATAACCTAGATTAAATAAACTAATTTTTAAATCTAGCGTTGTTCATTCGTGTCAATTTCTTGCTACTGTTTCAGATAGGCTGGCTTAATGTTATCTAGGGGATATTTGCACTGCTGGGATGCTTATTTATTTACGATTCCTACCTGTTGAATGATTATGTGTTGAGATATAAAAACAATTTTGACCAATATACTGACCAATAAATCTAGCAAAACCTTTTGAGTAGAATGATAAAACCTTGATATAGTAAGAAATTAAATGTCATGAAAACAGAATCACAGCGTAAATATTGCAATGTGTGGAAACAACAAACTCATTGGCTATGTCTGTATAGATCAATATGCAATATTTCATTACTTTTGTAACATTAGCATAAAGGAATCTACCTTTGCCTTCAAGCTTGTCAAAAAGGGATTTTTTAATACTTTCCGGCACCAGGAATTAAAATTTTTGAAAAATAATGAAAAAACAACATGAATGGGTTTAGTTTATTGTCTACACATAGAATCTAGAAAAAAAATAAAATAAAATAACCTACATCATTCCGAGAGGGGAGTCACCCCACCATATGAGAACACCTTCAGGGACAGCCATCTTGATACATTCAAAAAATACTGTTGAATCTTACACAAGATCATAAATTAATACTTCAAGAATTTTGGAGGAAAATGGTCGAGTGAACTTTCTAAAATTGTGAACCTCAAGAACCATAAAACACCCCCATCTCCGAGTCAAGAAATTTGGGCATTTTAAATATATAATTATTCCAAAATGAAAGCAATATTTCATTTTGCTGCCATCTACATTCGAAAAGGAGAACTATTAACTGCCTTTTTCTGCAATTTTCCAGGTTTCAAAGTGGCAAGGGATTTTTTTAGAAAATTTTAAATTGGTGTCATCATTTGTGACCACTGAGCCAGAAAGGGTCAAAGGTTGTTTTCAGATTTCATCCAACCATTGCCTACTTAATGAAGACTTTTATTCTCATAATAAAATTGGCTTACATTTATACAAATAAAAACAACGCAGTTACATTTTGGCTAAACAAACATAATCAATTTCAAAACAGGATGGATTTTCACTATGGTGAAAAGAGTTTTATTTGTGACATACTAAGTTGTTTAAACTGCTAACCTAATTCCACTAAGGCAACTAACAGCATGCAAACTTGAGTTTAGTCGAACTGAAGCTTGACAAAACACACAAGACTGCTGCATTTATAGGACGATTCTTTCATTAGTATCTTCTGTTTAATGTATTAGCAGTTGTGAATTGAAACTTTTGTTCTTAAATCTAATTCAACAGAGTTCCCACTCATATTGAAGAAAAAAATTCATGGACTTTTCTTTTTAAAAAAATTCAAGGACCATAAAATTACATACTTTAGAACACAAAAATGAAAAGGATAAATTTAAATCAAATATTTTCACCTTTAACATTCAAATGAGTCATTACTTTCTTACTTATGACTTTTAGACACTTAAGTGAAGAGTATCGAGGACATCTGTTTTGCTCACCGAGCCAAAACTTACAGTGGAAAGTAAGTTTGAGATCACAATTCAACCACCCTAACTATTAGCCATGGTGTGACCACTACTAAATCCTAGTTTTCAGTTCATCTAAAATCAAACGTTTTGCAATATATGATTCTTCTTTAAGATTTTTAACCATAATATTTTTCTTTACAGAAAATCACCTTTCAACTACTGCTGGCCATGGGATAGGAGAAACAAACTATTTATTTTTCTAACAAAGTATGTACAATTCGAATATCAGTTGTCAGGAAATTCTGAGAAATTTATGATTTAAATAATCAAAGCCTTTAAAAACTGATTGCTTTCATTTTTAGAAAGTTTTTTTATGAACCTTAAAGGTCGTTAAATGAGATGAAATTAAATTCATCAAATACAAATGCTTACTTACATAATTTGATCAAATTAATGTTCATTCAAAATGGCTGCTAAAATGATTAGATAACTAAACAAAATAAAGAACTTTAAAGGTCAAACCGGAGATATGTTTTTGAAAAGGGTTTGAGCTTATTCTTAGAATTAATAAATTTTTATTGTGTAATAATTGCATCACTTTTAGTTTCTCATTCACAATATAATTCGGATTGTTTTTAAAGATGCCACCTGAAAATACCATATCTCTGCAAGTCAGATGAATAACTTTCTGTGAATAAGGATAATTAAACACTTGAAAATACATCTCATTCTAAAATAAGCCATCTCTTCACACAAGCCAAATTTCATTGAAACACAAAGATCTTGTAGATAGAAATGTCCAAGTGTATTGTTGTAAGCAATACTAAAAAGTATAAATTAGAATGTTTCTTAAGTCTGTATCTAAAAAATAAGTCTAATTTGAGACATGTAAAATTATAAGCAGATTCTTGTATTCAAAAATTCTAAGTTACAAGCTAGAGTTGTGCTATTAATTTTGTAATGTCCTACCAAGAAATAATAGTAGTACTATCATTTATTTAACAAAGACAAGGATCTCTCCTCAATCCAGAGACCAACTCCAATTTAAAAATTTAATTTTTGTGGCAATTTTAAATACGTCAAAACATAAATAAATATGAATGTTTTTGGAAAACATTTTTATTTCGAGAAAATTAGCGTCTCCTAAAAGGAGATATTTGGGCCTAGTCTGAATTAAATAAAATAAAATTTATTTTATCTAATTAATATTATTTTAAAATCTAGAAGGATATAAATTAATGCCAGATAAATAAGTACTGCTAGTGTACCCATGAGTGACACCAAAAACTGAGGTGGTTATAATAAATTCATATCTAAATATGTTCCACAAAAGGCGAACGATTATTATAACCGAACAGATTTTTAAAAAGTGAAAAAAGATTATACAAACTCAATTGACAAATCGATGATGAAATAATGATTTTTGATCCTTAAACATTTTAAATAGTGCATATTTGAACACAGTGTAAGCATTAAGATTTTGAAAACCTGCATAAGGTTAATCACGTGCAAAAAAGAATTTCATTTACTGCAGATCCCAAATTCTCTCTCTTCCCCCTCCCCTTCCATTCCATTTTCAAAAACTAAATGAAGAAATTTAAATCAGTCTTATACATGACAGTCAAAAAATAGAAAAATAAGTCAAAAAACAGAAAAATAATGTACTTCAAATAATAAAATGATACAAAAAGGATATCTTAATGAGAGATTAATGCTTTCTGTTAAAGATGTGCTAGTTCAAATTATGAAGAATTGTAATAACAGGAAAAATAGCAGCTAAATGTGTATTAAATTTTCATCTTGAAAAGGAAAGCAAAAAATACAAATTTTAATTCAATTTATAAATATTTTTTTATACAACAATACAGCTAAACACAAGCTCAAGCACTAATTACATGCACTACTTTTTACATTTATACTGCCAATTTATTTTAGTAAAAGCAAAAATTAATAATTTATCATCAATGGAAGTAAAAATTAATATCAATAGTTCAGAAATTTAAAGCTCACTTATTAAACACATATTTTTACAAAGAAGCACCAGTTAAAGCCTTCAAGACTAAGGAAAGAACAGTTATTCACAGTTCAAAATAAACTAACGTAGTTTCAGAAGTGAAAATTGCAAAGCTTCATTAATTTTCTAAATGCTGAAGTTTGATAATTTGACTTTATATGAACAATCAATAAAAAAACTATTAGCTACTTTTGAAAAGTTTTATTAACATTATTAGTCCACTAATAATGAAAATTTTACTAATTTAATTACATATATAACATTGACTATTCTAATTTTGTCATTAGAAAAAAGTGGTAGCATGTTAACAAAACTTTTCATTGTTTTAGCCAATTTATGTTCTGTGATGTTTCAAAATAAAAGTTAAACACAGGTCAAAAATTCAGAATTTATTTCATATATTTGAAACAAAATTTACATTATTAACAATTTCAGACATGCTTATACACAGTCCAGCTACAAAACAATGTGAATTGTCAAAATTTTGTTGACATGCTACAAAAGTTCTTTAGTGCTTCTGTAGGTGAAAAAGCCATGATGACGAAGGAGAAGAAAAAGTTTGTAAAGAAATATAAACTGTGCAGAGAAGCAGGTATGAACTTATGTACTTAAAAGCACTCTATACCTTTATCAGTTAACTTTGCACAAGGTTGACAAAGAAGTAAATCAAAATTCCATAAAACACCAGAACTGGATGCTGGTGAAGTAGTCCCACAGCTTTTGCACTTAACACACTTTGGACACATCTGGAAAAAAACAGAGGCAATACAAATTAGTTGATGCCCAAGGAACTTATCAGTTAATTTTCTCCAACTAACTTATCATAACTAACTTACATCATTCATCAAATCTAGTGCAAGACTGCCAAGATAACAAGAAGATGGATTTGGGGAATTGAGTATATTCATAAACCCTCAAAGCTATCAGTTATTTTAATGAGATAATATTCATCTTTGAGAAATGACATTTGAAAACAGACAAACATATTTTCCGAAACATAATCAAATCTTTGTTTTCTGAAGAATTGATTTCCAGAAAAAGCATTAATTCCATAATAATGACATACATAAAGACTGGTAAGCCATTTTGGAGTTAATCATGGAGAATAGAACTTTCAAGTTTGGTGCATTGGAGGGTTAATAACAAAATCATATTTTTGTACAAAAGCATATTAAATTTATAGAAAAAACTTATAAATGAACATTCTCAAAATGGAAAATTATTTTGCTAAGAGAAAACATTAAAGAATACAGGGCTTATTTTTTTTTTTAACACTTAGTCACACTAACTTAAATGTTACGTCAGTGATACAATTTTACTTACCCAAATTCTCTTTTTTCTAGATGGTTTTGTAGGATAATGAGGAGTTAAGCATTCCGCATGGTATGTACATTGGCATTTCTTGCATTTTAATAACTAAAAATAAAGAAGAGAAAAGATATTATCAAATTCTTCATAACTATTAATAGTATTTAAACAGAAATGACACATTTTCAACATTTACCAAAGCATATTTTAAAGTAATGCCCAATCAATACAATGAAAAACCAACATGCTGTTACACTGCGAACCACTTCAATATAAGGGTGTTTGATGCAATATCAGAATCAATGTTTGTCATGCTATAATCATGGGAAATCTTTTGGAATTGAGCCTTGGACCAGCAATATACATATTACTAAGCTATGCCCAGATATCAGACCTGTATCATTTTGATATTTGTTTAGAAGAGAGGAATTTATAACAGTGATATGTAACTTTACACTATCATAAGTCAGTGACAAACTAAGAGCTACAAAACTACAAATGACAACATAACTAGCATATGATGTAATGTACTGACTTGTTTGCTCAGTGGGGCATTGACACAGCTCCATGAAATCGAGAAACTTACATTTTAAGTGTAGAATTCCATTACACATAAGATCCTCTGTAAATCTAATAACACTTTTAAATATACTGCGATCATATTCAGGACTATTTAACTAGGCATAATAATACACTCAACTTTTCCTGTACTGTCAACTAGAGCTCTGCCAATTTTCGATTTATCGAAAAAAAATCTATTTTTCGATCTTGATTTTTTTAAAAATTGAAATATCGATATTGCAGCAATCGAATCATCTCTCCTCATTGTCGTTCGAAGTACCTAGTTCTGCCCTCCAACTACCCTCTCTTTGATTTCAAGAAAAAGGGAAGTGACGATAGATGGCCACCATTTCAGTCCCAGAGAGCCCCCTGCGTATGCTATCCGTTCTTCAACACACAAAATCTTATCAACCGTCTGGACTCATTTACAAGTAATCAGCTAGAACGATTGATTGTCAATCACTACAAACTGTTCGTAAGCTTTGAAAATCTTCACGATATCATCGTGAATCTCGTGATATTATTGCTGCCACGATTCTGGCAATATTATCGCCAAATTTCGACTTGAGCCAGCCAGAGTGGCTGGTTACCATGATATGCTTTGATTTTTTTCATGATTTCATTGCCAAATCTTGACTTAGGGTGATAGATAGCCGAACCTTGAACTATACCATTTCCGAACAGAAATTTGCTTGCTTTACTACAGTTAAATTATTTTTTTCTTTCTGTAGTTTTCCCTTAGATTCTCCTCGCATACATTGAATAAAGTTATTTTTCATTTATTGATTTATCTCTGCTCTGCTTTCCAACATAAATTAATTAATTTTATAAATTCAGTCACTTTTTTTTCCTGTAAAATTTCTGAATAGTTATAGTTAGTTTTTTTTATTTCAAATTAATCTTATATAAATTCATATCGAATATTATTTTGTACGATTAATTTCAATTGAGTAATAAATTTAATATATATATATATATATATATATAGATATATATCAGCTTTAATTAAATAGTGAAAACTATAAGGATTTGATGATACTTACATTGAAGCAAAAGTACCAGCTGAACTTTTTTTCTAATCCATTAGCTAAAAATCATGATAAACTGAAATACAGTCGGACCTCTTTTTAGCAAACCTCTATTTTGCGAACTTTTCCTTGGAACCAAGAGCATTTTGCGAATTTCTTCGTAAAATAACCTCCAAATAGCGAAGTGCATTCTCTATTTAACGAACTTTTTCTTGTGATCCAATATTTTTTCCTCCCTATTTCTCAAAATATATCTGAACATTTCAAACTTATTTTTTCTTTTAACACATTTTATGGTGAGCAATGGCCTTGAACAGTCGCCTAACTCACCGAGAGCAGTAAAATTGTTGTCATTCTTTGCATTTCATCCAAGAAATGCTACCTTTATCCCCCCACCCCACTGGCCACTTCACTAGAAGAACTTTCAATATCCTCCCCCCCTTTTACCCTTAATGTTCTGTGTCCTTGAACTAGTCTCCTGTTTTCTAGATTGTTGATCAGAGTCGTGCTGGTAATTTCGGTTATTGTAGCTGGAAAATGCCAAAACGAAAGTGCTTGAGCACCAAAGAAAAAAATTTAATTCTTCATGAGGTAGATAAAGGCATGAAGAAAAAGGGTATTGCTTTTAGGTATACAAAATTATGATTCATTGAATTCTTGTTCAAAACTTTTGAAAACATGTGTCTATGAAGATGTGGATGAGAAAGTTTTGAAGTGGATACACACAATGCGAGATAAAAATGTTCCAATCTCTGGGTCTTTCATAATTGAGAAAGCTCTTCAATTTGCGAAGACTTTGGGATAAGACGAATTTCGAGGAAGCAATGGATGGCTTAAAAAAATTAAGAGAAGACACGGAATTATGGCAAAAGTAATTACGTTGATGATAATGATAGTGAAAATTGAATAACGGAGACACTGAGTAAAATTTTAAAAGACTATAAAGCCAGAAAACATCTTTAATACAGATAAGACTGCTTTATTTTTTTCAATGTTTGCCTCAAAAGACATTAGCATTTAAAAAGGAAAAATGCTTTGGGGGAAAACAAAGTAAGCAAGATTAACTGTCATGTTAGGCGCAAATATGACTGGACATCAGAATTTGAAACCATTAGCTATCGGAAGAAGCAAAAATTGAAAATCATTTGAAACAATCCGAAGCGGATTACAGTTTGAAGAAATTTTGGTGCATTGCAAAGATGCTAGACGTATTATGAGAGAAAACACTTTTTCAAACAAACAAACAAACAAACAAACAAACAAAAAAAAAAAAAAAACTCAGACAAAATTAACAGACTTGATCAGTAATTAAATTTAAGGACGCATGTGGCAATGTATGCTTAAAATTACTTGTTATAATAAATGCGATAATGTCATTACAATTCATTAATTTTAATATAAAATTATTTTTTAAAATTGAAAATACAGTGTATTCCCGGACAATGTTTTGTTCTATTCTTGTTTTCATTGCAGATTTCTTTTTGATGGGTAAGATATATAGAACAAACAGATATTAATTTATAAAATAAAGGTGTGATTATTTACTTTTTTTAATAATATTTAGTGTTTATGAATTTAAAATGTGTTTTGTGTAGTTTAAAGTATTTTAAAAGGTGAATCTCTATTTAACGAATTTTCCATATAACGAACTTTTTGGGGGGATTTAGCGACTTCATTAAATAGAGGTACGACTGTATATTACATGAAAAACATGTGACAACTGGAATAATTTCTAAAATTTAAAAAAAAAAGAATGATACAGAAACTTATTTATGTAATATACTAGGAATCAAAAAATGCTTCAGTGAAATGCTGATTTCTTTATCATGCTGAAATATATAAATATTTATGAAAGTTAGAATGACTAAATTTAGTGAAGAAATAATACATAAATTTTGAATTGAAAAATTGAAATATATTAATTGCAAACAGATATATATATATATATATATATAGATAGATAGATAGATAGAAAATCTAATACTAAAAATTAGATTTGGCGAAATTTAACTGCTGTTGGATAAAATGTGGATATATTTGGAATACTTCTACAATATGTGTTTTATTAGATATATTCTGTTGTGTAATGAGCTTAAACAAAAATGTATGAGGAAAATCATGGAAACTGTATTTTTTTTTTCCCTCATGTACATAATATACCTATGATGAAGATACAAATAAAAAAAATTTCTACCAATTGATTTTTTTTTTAAAGTTTTTGCAGATAACTACCAATTTGTTACTTTACTGAAATATAACAACTTTCTGTAATCGAAAGGTATTTGATTTCATCAGTTTTGGTGATATTTTCATTTTAATTCAATTATTTAATCAATCTTTTATTCAAATTAGCAAAGTAAGTTACATTTTCCTTCAGTACATTTTTATAAAAATTAAAGAAATATCTGTGTAAATAAAGAACCCCAATGCTTTAGCTGTAAGTTCGCATTTCATTTTTATAATAACTAATTCAACAAAAATTCTTTCAGATTTATATAAGCAGAGGTGCAGTGGAGCCAGAATGCTGTTCTGGTGTTGCCTTTTTTTTTTTTTTTTTTTTTACGAAAATAAATAAGAAAAAACTGCCTTAAAAACAATACAATTTTTATCACCCAGGTTAAAGAGTTCTGGCACTGCTTAATTTGCGACTACACCAATGTTTATAAGACTCCAAAATACCCATAATTTTTATGCCCAGATAATCAAACTTTATATTTTTCGATCCACTTGCCAAATATTATTTACAACAGCCAATTCTAGCAAACCTACTCTAATCACAACCTAACCCAACTTGTCAAAGATCCACGATGATTGATTAGGCGTTAATGACTCCATTTGCAAATGGAACCATATGCAGTGATATAATGACAATGGGATAGATGGAAAGGAATAGGTGTTGGTACCGTATTGTAAAATTCCATCAATCATCTTATATCAAGCATTTAAACTGACAAGTCTACGAAATTTATATTGAATATTAAACTCATCAAAATTATTTGTGACAATAAAAGTTTTTCTTCGGTTATAATATTGCTCATTGTGAAAATATAATCTAAGATTTAATGTTTGTATTTATTATCGAATAACTTTGAAACATGCAAATAAATTCCATTTCATTTTTTTTCATGATATATAAATATATATGTGAAGTACTAATATATATGTAAAATGCTATTGTAACACTTGTTGAAGAGATTTTAACACTATTATTTTATGGAGGGAAAATCTAGAATATTTTTATTATATCAAACATAAATTAAGTAAGATTTTTTTTTAAAAAAAAATCCTTTATTTTGATGAATTCTGATTAAGCATTTTGTGAAGAGAGACGATTTACAATTTGATATCTCAAAAAAATAAATATAGATATATCTTAGATGATATATTGTGATGGTAAAGTTTGGTCATCGCTGAGCCCTACTGTCAACTTGAGTTGTCAGATTATAATGATAGTGAAGTTTTGATGCAAGATTCTAAAACAAGTGCTTCAGTGAAAATTTAAAGTGTGGTTTCTAATCAAACTAGCGGTATAGACCTTTAACATTTCAAATAATTTAACAGCGAAAGTTCATAAAATGCTATGTTTCTTTCGAATAGGATCAAGGCAGCCTTACATTTTGTTTAAGCCCACAGACAGCACAACACTGGCATCTTTTGCAGCACCAGTTCTCCAAATTTTCTTCATGTGGAACATCATCTTCTGGGAGGCAAAATGTATGATATGGTTCACAGCAGAGAACACAAAAGATCAACTGTAAGTGAAAAGTTATATTTTTTAAAAAGATATTCAAACCATTCATCTGTATATTTATTGAATACTAAAAGAACATATTAAGTGAATTTATTAACCTTTTCTTCTCCAGCACTGCCACACAAATAGCATACGCAAGGAAGTGGTATTTGTTGAGAAGATATTAATGCAAAACCCTGGGAAGAGATCCTTTCAAAATCATAGTCGTCCTATAAAAGGTAAATTCATCAATTATATTAACCCTCCTTTTCACTACATAATGGAAAAGTATTCATACAGCATATGCACATACTATATAAAAATACACAGCTAAAACATAAGATTTCTTGCTTCAAATCCCGTAACACAAATTCAAGTCAAACATAAGATTTAAATATGCCTCCATTAGCCTAAAATTGAAAATTAAGCATGATTTAGTTAGAAATGAAGTGCCTTCTCCGTTTCTTTCCATTATTTTGCTATCCCTCTTGATTTAAGAGCAAAGAAAAGTAGAAACAAATCATTCTTGGTTATGGTAAAAATAAAAATGATCTTCCCTGCTCTCTTTTAACAAAAAAAAACTGCAATAAGAGATAAGGGTACAGATAATCTATCTTCATAATAAAATTAACAATTTTATTTTATTATGCATGCTTTTTATCTACTCAGAATTCATACCAAAACACATTTTAACAATGAATTTGAACTTAAAGGGAATATTGTAATAAATCTAAATACAATGCATCAATTTCTAGAAAAATATCAAAACCAGAGATTTCAAGGAGAAAAAACTGGCAAACAAAAAAAAAATAATAATCTGAATATACAGTGTTTAGTTCTTTGAATAAAAAAAATAAAAAAAATGTATGTATTTCTGAAAACTCTTTTGTGCATTCAAAAAGGTTATGAACCAAAGAAACTATAAAATTCTACTAAAAGATAGACAAACTCTGTTTTCTTATGCATATCTAACAAGACTTTACTTCATTTCCCAACACCATATATAAAGAAATTAAATATGCTAACAGAAAAAAAGGGGATATGAAGCAAGATAAATAATAATTTATCTCCGAGTCCTGAACCCTTTCCCCCATTTAAAAAAAAGAACTTGTTAGAAAATTTTCTTTGCTTTTTATTTGTAAGTCAAACTAGTACAAGCAAGAATCATTTCTTGAAATAAATTACAAGTCAAAGTCAATAATATAATTTGGTGGAAACTCAAAAATTAACATAATAAACAACCTTTTAAACACCTTTAAAAGAAGATGCATGCAAATGAGTAAGTTCATGAACCAATGAAAACATCGGAGCAAATTAACTGGTTTTGAAAAATCAGTTTTAACTGTATTATTACTAATCAAAGTTAGCTTTTTAAAACCAGTATCAACAAGGTAAAACCAATTTCCAGAACGTAATTTCTTCTAAAGAGCATTCAAAAACAAAATATACTGATGGAAAGGGGGAAAAAATCATTTGGTAAATAAAATATTAATTTGCTTGTTAATGTAAGTGATGATTTTGCAGAACAATGAAACACAATAGCTCTTCTCAAACTTAATTCAAATAACACCAAATTAATATTGTATACGAGGTCACAGTTGTTTCAAAAACTTCCAGTACCATAGCTGAAGGTACAATAATTAGATCAACCGGTTGGAAAGCTTTCTTTCACACTATCTTTATCCCTCCCTACAAGGTAAAATATGCTTACGCATTGCTCAATTACTTCATTTATAAATAGTAATTTCAATATTTTATGTTCCGAAAATGGAATTCTTAGAAAAACTGAATACTGAGGAATTATTTACATTGATTCTATTAACAAATGTAAGAAAATTAGAAACTTAAAAGATTTGAATGAAATTTATTCTTAAAAAAAAAAGTCAATTGATATTGCAATATTGGCATAACATGCAATCACAGTGAAGGTAACCACTCTCAAAACACAGTGAAGGTAACCACTCTCAAAACACAGTTAAAAGTATGAACAAATTCAACAAAAAGAAGGAAGCATTAAATCGGTGCAGTTAATTTGAAGAAACGTCAATTGTTAATGATTTTTTAATTCAAAAGAGTATTGAATGAAGATTATTCAAGAACTTTACTTTCAGACTTGCTTCAATCGCTTCTCCTATCTCTCCCAGTATCGAAGATGACCCAATAGCAAATATAAATACTCCACTTTATCAACTTCCACAAGGAACAATCTTCAGCTGATTGTACTGTTATGAAATTTTAACTACTTCTATTCAGCTTGTTTGAACAGAATTCTTAAATGATTTTCAATTTCATCTTGGTTTGGTCTTTTTTTGCTATTCCTATGCAGACTATTTCAGAGTTTCATTTGTTCCAATACCTTTCTCGGCAAGTCTAGGTTAGTAGTGAAGATCATTTCACTATCTGTTGTAAAAAATTAAATAAACTCATTTTTACTGAAACAAACAACTTATATTTCAACATCTTAATATCTCACAGGATTAACCCTTTGTGGCGCAAGGAATTAAATTTTTTGAAATATGATGAAAAAACATCATGAATGTGTTTAGTTTATAGTCTAGACATAGAATCTACAAAAATAAAACTTCATTCCGAGGGGGTCACCCCCTTAGATACAGAGACCTTGATACACTCAAAAAATATTGTTGAATCTTGCAGAAAATTATAAATGAAAACTTCAAGAATATTGGAGGAAAATTTTCGAGTTAATTTGCTAAAATTGTAAATGTCCAGAACTTTAAAAAATTTATCTCTGAGTTAAGGAATTTTCCCAAACTTTATCTCTAACAATTCCTATTCCGAGACGAAATTACATAAGGCTGCTGCATACATTCTAAAAGGAGTACTATTAGCCCTATCCTAAACCTATTATTTTCCATTTACAGTAGAATTTAACAGTTGAGAAGCAAGTGAAATTAGGTGTGCTATCAGCTGACACACTGTGCCAAAAAGGGTTAAAGGAAGAGAAAATTCATAAAAAATACATTCTTTCAGTTAAGAGAATTTTCAATTTATTTAATAAGTATAATGTTGGCATGCAGTGAGAATTGGATCAGCAGGCAATCAATAGACAATTCTGAAAATTAACATGACTGCATGAAGTACATCAAGATATAGAAAAATCAATAAAATATTCTTTCTACTGATAGTAAATTGACAGGAACCAGAATGATAATATTTGACTGTATAAGGTTTCAACTGTGTCCCTACTTTTCTAACTAGAATTTAATCATTTAAGAACATATTTTTATTACTAAAATCTTTCCAATGATAAATAAATGAATGAAGACTGTTTGCACAAAACGAGTCATGAATACTGACCAGCAAAACAGAATTTTTTTCATTATTATGAACCTTAAAACGCAATTTCAGTTTGATAAGATTTGCAAAAATTAAACAAACCCAATAATCTGCATAAATATGATTTTTTTTCCTTTTGCCTTCATCATCATCTTCATCGTCATCATCACCATTGCTTTCTTGACCACCAGAACCAGCAGAGCCATATTGATCCTAAAAGTTTTATAAGGGACATATGAAATGTAAATTAAAAGTCAACCTAACTTAATATTTACAGATTTATTTTTTGATTTGTTCTCCTTATTTTAACAAAATTATTCTTTAATCTATTTGTTGTTATAAAATAGTTCCAATTCACTTTTCAATAATATTAATCACAATTGCAAAATAATAATATGCAATTCAATAATCTACAATCAGACACAAACAGATTGCAGAAAAAATTAAAACACTTCTGCCACAGAACAACTTAAAATCTCAAAATTCCTCCAAGAGAAATCAAAAGGTACATTATTTTTAAAAGTTCTGGAATTTTATGGTTGAAACATAAACAATAAGGACAAATTTTAAAGAGAGAAGTCTAAATTCATTAAAAACGCACTAAAAATGATGGGGGAAGAATACAGATTTACACATTTTCTTTTAATTTACTTTAAAAAATTGTTAAAGAATTAAAAATAGATGACAATTAAAATTTATTTAATTAACATGCTATAAACTATTGTAGTTGGAATATGAAATTTTGTATCGAAATGGAACGAGCAGGTCACCACCTTCGACACAAAAGGCAAATTAACTAGTTAGCCACTTTAGTGGTTTCTAAACATAGATATAAAAGTAGTTTTCTAGGTACACAAATAATACAGGTGCAATTAAATTAATGTGCAAGGCTGCACATATTCATATACATCAAATGATCTGAAGCTTTTTTAAAATGCAGTTGGTAAAATCATATACAGATATAAAGTTGAAAACATTTTCATGCAAAATAAATTGATATTAAATTAAGTGTAAACAAATACAACCTCTCAATATATACTTAACACCAATTATTATACCAAGATAGTATGAATTAAGCATTTAAATTAACCTTGAAATTAGGGCTACTTAAATGTTTACTATACATAACTCCATTTTCTTCTGAAAAATTTAACCCCAAAACTGGCAAATATGCAATGATAAAAAAAATTATAGCATACTTTTTTAAGCAAATTTTGAATAACTGATTTAATTCAAAATGAAATTTCTGATTAAATTTCTTCCTATCATCCAAAAATGAGAAAGAATGGCATTATGCATGTAATCTCAGCCCCATTTCAGAAGCCATGCTTTAAACAAAATACAAACACTACAAAATTACTATTCTACAAGTGATTAAGTGAAATTAACCATATTCTTTATAAAAAAATTCATACCTGATCTTTACTGTAATGTGGTCTTCTAGAATCACTATTTCCCTGCCTAGAATTTTGATTTTTAGAACCTGTGTGACTTGAGTACGAGACACTTTCCTCATTATCACCACGAGATGCTCCATAATACAAAGAAGGAGCATAACTAGCATTTTTAAGTTCAATAATACTTGACGAGTCTTCATATAAAATAGTATCACCAGTTTCTCTATACATAGGTCCATCCAAGAGTTGGTTGCTATAAAGTAATTTCTGTTGTGGAGATGCTAAACTATTAGACACTAGTTCTTGAAGGCTGTGAGATATCATATAATGTTCACCATTAAAACCTTGTTCTTGAAAAATAGGGTTGGTAACAACATTATTATCAGTACATTCAGATTCTTGCAAAATCACTGGTTCAGAAATAATATTCTGCATGAAAGACACATTTGCGCAACTGTCAGGCAACATATTACTGTGTGGCACACTTATATTGTCACTACTGCTGCTACTTGAACTAGTACTGGTACTACTGCGGCTAGATGAGCTACTACTGCTGCTTCCTGAACTGCCTGAGCTGGAACTGCTGGAAGACGAACTACAACTGGATCCACAGCTGCTGCCGTCAGGACTAGTAGGTGAACTAGAGGATGAAGAAAGAGACAGCCCGATACCTGATGGACCATCACCACCAAAACTTGAATGGCCCCCAGATGGTTTGCCTTTATCATTTTCATGTTGAGAAAGTTTGGAGGTCTTATCAGAAGCAGGTATGATAGGTCGCAGGCATCGACGATACCTAAACAAAAATCAAGACAAATTTTATATTTTAAATCAATAAGAGATAATTCTTATTAATTTTAGGACAAAAGAGCTAAAATAAAACTCCAACAAAGCAATGCATATCTCAATTTAAGCCAAACAAGGATAAGTTTTATATAATCCAATTTATTTTTAAAAGTACAGACTAATTTAAAATGGAACAATTAAATTCCACAAACACTCATGTAATTTTCCTCTTCTTACATTTCAATAAAATGAAAAACTTCATCAACTTTGGAATTTATTTTATACTAGCCGCCTTTGGCGACCAGCTGGTTCGCCCGTTTAAATTGGTTTTTATTTTTGTATTTTATATTACATTAGCATTACCCATCGCGGTTTCAGCTACAATAACTCAGCAAAGATAAAAAAAAACTGAATATTTTATTGTATTTGACAGACAGTAAAATATTTAAACACGTAAATTTTAAAAAGCCAGCGATACAATTCTGTATGATGCAACGCAGCTAACGAACTTACAGACCGAGTTTCAAATAACTTTCACTCAATTCATCTATCACTCATCGGTAGAATGATTAATGCTGAATATGATCGCGAAAGTCGAACATGCTGGAGGCCCGTGTGAACCAGTGGGTACAAAAAGTGAGGAGGTATAAAATTAATAGATACCAAAAAGACATGAGAGTATAGGAGGTAGACAAAAAACTTTAAAAATTAGTTAGTTTTCCCGAACACTATTGCCTTTTTGTATTTCCTAGTTTCAGGCTGTAATTTCTAGTTTCCAGTATCAAATTTGATGAGTTATCACTTGAAGAAATTCAAGTTTGTCAGCAGTACAGTACTCTTAAGCATAACCAAAATTTTAATAAAAAATTACCTATAATTGCAAGATACAAAAATTTGAAAGCGTTTTTATGCCTCATAATTTTAAAATGGCAGGAAAGATTAAATGCTTGAAGAAAGGATGAAAATCTTTTCAGTCTACCTCACATATAATAAAAATAAAACCTGAAATCAAATATCTGTTGTCATACTCTATAAAAATATTACTTTGAAACAAGTACAATAAAATATTTCAGGAATGTAATGAATTCTAAAGTGAAAATTTTGCTTTGGAGTTAATTCCCCAAGAAAACAATTTATACTATTACAACCGTAACAACGGCAAAAGTGCATAAATAAAATATTAGCTCAAATAATGAGATGGTTTGAATTTTATTTACAACAAGAAAAACATTCTTACAATTCATGTTTTAAAACATTAATTAAAATTGAACAAAATGTCGCATGGAAATAAGATCGGTGGCATTGAAAAGCTAATTTTTTTATCTTTATGATGATGTAAAGATGGTTTTTTGCGATAATAGGATCCCAAGTTATTCCAGAAAACGTTAAAATTTAAAGTAATTTTTAAATAATTTAAATTCTAATTAAAATTTTGAAAAATCCTTTCTTAGTGAGCAGCTACCTCGCAAGAAGCAGCCGCCTGCCAAATTTCTAGTCCCAGTGGTTTGGGAGATTTTGTGATGAGCGAGTGAGTCATGGTATTTGCCCTTTATATATAAATATTTTAAGTCATCAATGCAAGATCAATCGATAAATGAACAATTCAGAGGCTATCATTCAATATACTTAATTTGAGAAATTTACAGCAATTTTTTTATCTGATCTCATCTGATTCTGGTACAATATTAATTTTCCAAGTGCCCAAACTAAATTTTTCTATTCTGATTCAACTCCAAAGCAGCTAAGTAGTATATCTAATCTTTTGGTATGAAAAAAATCTTTATGGAAAACAACTGTTCACCCAAAAAAGGTTGGCTAAATGTTAAAAGCATGGCGAATTCAGCAAAGAAATTATTCAATGATGAAAATCATAACGTCAAAATAACTGGTCCCTCGGAAATAGAAGTTTCCAGTCTGCCCCCAGCCATACAGGCTCATAAAGTAAAGCAGTTATTAATAATTTCCATTAAGTGTCTTTGTAAATTCACAAAAAAGTTTTTTAAAAAAATCAATATGCCTCGGAATACATTTCTAACACAATTATACGTACTTGCATGCCTGCTTGATTAGATTAGGTCCACCAAACTTCTTTTTATCTCTAAAAAATAAAAATGCATTTTAAATACAGAAATTTTTATATAAAGGACAGAATTTGCTTTGAGACAATTAATGCAAACAAAATTTCACTTTATGGAACTTATTTGTAAATAAAGTTCAAAGCTGATATCGTTTTAAACAAACGGAAGGATCCAATAGAAACACGACTTGCTAAAAAGACTATAATCTAAATGAGAAGATTCATATTTTTATTATACTAAATTACTTTTATTTAAAAATATTATATGACTTATATATATTTATTCTATAAAATGTATACAGACATATTTCAAAGCTGTACCTAAAAGTCAGCCGTCACTTAAATATTGAGAAATTCTCACCATTCACTTTATGAAAACTATTTCAAGTTGCGTCTTAAAATGAACCCTTTCATTAACAGCCATTAAAAAAAAAATCCCTTTATTTTGAAGATGAATCTTCATATTTCGTTCGAAAAAGAAAAATTTCCTAGTTTTATATCAGTAGATATACATTACTTCTAAGTATTTTTTTTTTTTAACCTTCATTAAAAATAAATTTACCTGAATACATGGGGTAATTTCAATATAATGATACAATGAAAGCATTATAGGAATTTGAAAACTTAAGTTTCTAATTATGCAAAATCTTATACAAAGTCTGCAACTGGGTGCAGTTATACAAATGGGAACCAATTACTTTTTTTTTTATGGCTTGCAGATTAACTATTGAAAACTACATCTAAATGTGTGTAAAATTAAACCAACTGTAATCAACTGAGCAACAGATAACTCATAACTCAATAATTAATTTTAGAAAATGCAAAATTAAATGTTTTGTGCAGAAAAAAAAAAACTATCTTAAAATGGGCATTTTAGAGTTGGTTTCCTATTTAAAATGAAAAATATCTAAACAGAAATAAAAATTAAAGCCAAAGTTAAATAAGATACTTAGAATATGAAATTTCTAAAGCTAATTTAAGTGAACCAAATTAATTCACGAGATATAAAAAATTTAAAACCAGAACAATATGAACATATTAAACTGGTCTCTGTTTTCCTTAAACAAAGCTTTAAGAATTTCCAAAAATTTCCTTCAGATTTTATAAAATGCAAATTTATAACATTTGATTTTGTAGCTGCATACTGGGCTGTCAAAGAGAAGACCTTATAATTCTAAAATCCTGATCAAGTGGCAAAAGTAACACCCTCTAAGAATGAGAAGTCTGATTGAAATTATTAACAAAATTTAAATAAACCTTGAGGTCAAGCAAGATAGCCAATAGAAGACAGGAGTTGATATGTTAAAGAATTCAGTTATAACATTTTCCTTTAAAATATTAATATTAGAAGAAATCAACGGCATCTATCAATTTGTTTCAAACAAGAAGAAACATACAGAGAATCCAAAGAATACAACAGTTATAATTTTTTAAAAAATTAGCTACAGTGGTATCAGTGGATAAACTTTATCTTCACTTTCTTTATTAAAGCTGAAAATATTGTATATAATTGATAAATATCCCATTAGTTTCAATATCACTACTTGATAACATATAGTCTCAAGACCCCACCCCCCAAATAAGCAGAATACAGTGAAAATTCAATTTGTATACTGTCTATAACTTGTCACAAAAGAGTTCTAAATCGAATATAAAACTGTAATATTCTTCTGTCAGCAGCCACAAATTTATTATCACCTTTCTTAACGCTAAAAACCTTCTAGAAGTTATCAAATGACAAAATACCTTTAATTGCAAACTGTAGGCAACAGCATAATACTGTTTAATTTACTGCAACAGAAGGAGCTTTAATTGTTACCTATGATGACTAAAAGCAACTTTCGAGTTTTTTCATAGCTTCCAAGCATGATTTTAAATATAATTAAGCATGAAATGTTTTCTATACTTTGGTTTTTAGATGATCTGTTGTTATTAAGAACTCAAAAAACAGTTAAAATATCATGAAATCATTACAATTTTAGATCCCTTTGTCATTATCAGTTTTAAGGTGCAGATGAAAAGATTTACAATTCCATGTCACCTTTTAAATAAAATTATAAGCACAAAAGTTCAGTGGTTGCAGTTGAACGTGTGGATAAAAATACATCTTGAAAACAGCACGGATAAGTTTAAACCTTTTGTTTCATCAGTGGAATTTAATAACTTATAATTTCTTATACCTATTGAACAAATTCAACAATAAACTATAGACTAATAAATATCCTAGTTAATGATGCTGCAACTTATACAAAAAGAATACTTTGTAAATTTTATACTTCTTAAATAACAACCACCATAAAATACCAAGAACATTCAATTTTAAGCTACCGATATCTTTCAAAGCTATTCATTAGTATTATAAATGATTCCAAAGACATTAACTATAATTAAATAAAACACATAGCAAGTTAAATCAAATAAATTTAAAAGCTTCAAAACAGATTAATTTTACTATCAACTGAATCTCCCGTAAAATTCTACATAAAATATCATATCATGACATAAAACTTTATCAGCAGTATAGTGTATGCTTTCCCTTTAGAACTATCATAAGCTACAAGGCTTTAAAAAAAAAAATGATTGTTCTAGAGCTTAATAAATAAAATGTAAATAATCTCATGACAAATTCTGGCTGCAACATTCATTTTATTTTCAAATTAAAAATATTTTACATTAACAGGGTAAAAAAAAGAAGTACATTAAATGCTTAGCAATCTCAAAGCATACATATATTAATTAAAAAATATGTTTAATAATTACACTATTTGTAAAATAGTAACATAAAAATTAATTAAAAATACTAAAACTGATAACTTTTTCAACATGTATTCTTTAATAAAGTTTTGGTGTCAAGTTCTATAATGTAAAATTTATATTTCTGTAGAACAGAATTTACAAAAGAAATAACACTTCCACATTTATAGTCTTAAGTATTACTGATATAATGTAATAGAAAAATGAAAGTATGAACATATTTCTAAACTTATACCTACAAATCGTCTCTAAGAAACAAGGCAAATAAAATTTTCATCATATCTATATCAAATATACCTAATTATGTCCCTGTCCCTTAATTATTTTTTAAACATTTTTAATGGCCATATTTAAAAAAAAAAAAATGTTCCCCACCCCCAATAATAAGAAACTGTAATTGGCCATTATTATGATTCAGATACTTACGCTGAAAATCACACTTCTGGGACATAAAAAAAACTTTAAAAGCAATTTTTGCATTAAAGTTAAGTAGAGGAAATTATGCGATCCTCATTAAAATATAAAAATAATAAATGATTGTTTAATTTTATGCAGGCATTGCAGTAAATTAAAATTGAGGTTTTCAATATCAGTTATAAATCCTTAACATATAAAAAATAATTACATTAAATTTAATTTCTTGAACTAAAAATTTATAGCCAATTCATATAAAATTTCTTAAAATTAATAAAGGAGAAGCTGATTTTGAAGGAGAAATACAAGTTTTGAAATAACCAATTATAATTAAAATCGATTCAAATGTACATACATCAGTTCAAAAGCAAGGATCTCCATGATATTCGCATGTTACAAATTTAAACTTCAGCTTTAAAATATTTCCTTTTTGCTTCAACCTTAAATGCAGGCAAGTTTATGTATTGATTAGTCTGAATGAAAGTTACACATTTGTAAATGAAGAAATATTTTTGCATCAATATAAACTAGCTTAATTCATAAC
Source organism: Araneus ventricosus (assembly GCA_013235015.1). NCBI lineage: Eukaryota > Metazoa > Arthropoda > Arachnida > Araneae > Araneidae > Araneus > Araneus ventricosus. Next base: position 1,763,451 of record BGPR01000033.1, on the reverse strand, counting down.
AGCTAATAAAAGTTAAGGTTATTTTCATTCCAAGAAATTTAGAGCTTACAATAAATCTTTAAACATCAGATAACAGATCAAAAAAACTTAAAACTTTCATTGTGATTAAAAATTACCTTGGTAAATAACAAATAATCATTATTTGCTCTTGATTTAGAGATAAAAGATGGCACTTGGTCAGTCGTACTTACGTTTTTCATTTAACAGACATTAATATACAACATAAAAACAGTAATTGCACCCAAATATCTTTGAATGAATTGCTTCATGTATAGTTTTTAAAGATAGTAAATAAAAATGTGCGCATTATTAATGTGTTTGATGAAAGTTTATAATGCTTTTTGATCATAATACAAGCAGCATTTTAAGATTGGTGAAATGGTTCAGTACTTCTATACAAAAAATGAAGAGAAAATACATACATGAATGACTCAAGCTAAAAGCACCTCATACAAACTTACAAGCAATGGGCACATTCTCCACAATCTTCAGCAAGGCACCCTTCGCACTGTTTACAGCGCACTTTCCTAAACTTCTTAGTCCTTAATAGCCTTGTGGATACTATTTTTGGAGATGTCTTCAAAGAAGTTTTGACTGCACTCTTGTAGGAGAATTTTAAGGTCTTTTTCATCTCACTTTTTCTCCCAACCTTTAAAGATTTCTTAAAGGAATGTTTGTGCATGTGCTTCATCGACTTTTTCATGAGCAATTTCCTTCTTTTCTGCTCCTTGTGAATCAGAAGAGACGACTTCTTCAGTAAGTCCAGATGTACTCTATTTTTCACTTTGAAATCTTTGTGAGACTTCTTTTTCACCTGTTGCTTACTAGCTCTTGAAGAGGACTGTAAGGGCTTGATTTCTGACGTGGAAGCAACTGTAATATAAAAGTAATGTAGCTGCTATATAATAACATTAAATAAACTGTAAATTTCATTCAAAATTATAATGAATTCTGCATTTCACATGGCATATATTTTTAAATTGGTGCCAAGGTAAAAAATAACTTCAACCGAGAAAATAACTAATTTTCCAGGGCGCGAGGCAAGTGAAAAGGTAATCAGATTTCAGTTTTAAAAATGTGTTTTTTTTAATAGATGAGTGTTTATAATATTTAGTTTGCCTTAAATATTACATACAATGTTTCAATAATTTATATTTTTGAGAGCAAGCAAAAAAAAAGTTTTAGTTTATTGACATCAACAAATTTCATCAGTCAGAGAAGTTTCTGCTAAAACTTGAAAGGATATGCAACATGTTAAATAAACAGCACCACAGAGAAAATGCAAAAAATACTGAACACATAATTATAAAACAAACAGGATTGCAAACAGGTTTTTAATAAAACAACGAAGTTGACAGATGAGTTTTTTCAAGTGTTTGTAACTTTGAATGAATGGCTTTTTAGGGTTGTTTTTTTAAATAATATATACACACATGACACAGGCTTGGAACAAAAAAAAGCTGAACTTCATAAATAATGAATCGCGCCACACATAAATACTGAGAAGTAAAATAAGTTTGATTAATTGAACAATAAAATAAATAAATTCATGCAAAAAGAGCTTGAGATATTAAAAATATCGTAGAATTATTACATAAGGGAAAATTAAAAATGACAAAATCTGATGCCGAAAGTAATACTGGTAAAACCAGCGAGAGTGGTATCCCCTAAACTTTCTCGTATGCTTTCTAAGTGGAGATTCGTCAAAATCTCGAGTTCGAATTTTTTTGACGATTACAATACTTTCTCTTTGTATACTTCGTATACGAGAAAGTAAAAAAAAAAAACCTGAAATCAAACATCTGTTGCCACGTTTCAAAAAAAATATTACTTTGAAGCAGGCGCGATAAAATAGGCAATGCAATGAATACTAAAGCGAAAATTCTGCTTTGGAATTGAATTCCCAAGAAAACAATTTATACAACCACAACCGTAACAATTGCAAAAGCGCATGAATAAAAGATTTGCTGAAATGATGAGATCGGTTTGATTTACAACAATAAAAAAAATTGTTAACAATTGATGCTTGAAAACATTATTTTTTGTTGTAAATAAAATTTACAACAATAACAGATTGCTACCAATACGCATGCGCATGAGAATCGGATTAAAAGAAATTGAATATGCAATTTGAACGCCTCTTTTTGACGGATTTGGCCCAAACTTTTATACGGACCTACACTCATAACGATAAAACTTTGTACCAAATTTTATCCATTTAGCTATTCAAGTTTTTGAGTTATAGCGTTCACATGACCGCGGACATACAAATAGACAGACTTCCCGTTGACGGATTTTGTCCAAAATTTGATAGAAACCTACAAATTATGTTTAAAGACCACAAATTTCATCCCCGTAACTCTAATAGTTTTCGAGTTATCGTGTTCACAGACAGACACACACACAGACGTAATTCCAAAATTGTGTTTTTCGGACTCAGGGAGGTCTAAAACATGGAGATTCGTCAAAATCTTGAGTTCGAATTTTTTCACAATTACAATACTTTCTCTTTGTATACTTCGTATACGAGAAAGTAAAAAAAGGATAAAAGTTTCTACAGATAGCAAATCTGTACTATAGTACCTGAATCAGCAGTAATAACTTTCTCTTCCGCAGGAACAGTTTCAAGTATCTTTTGCTTTTCTTCTTGAGGTAAAGCACTTAAGTTGAAAGACTCTTTAGATTCCGAAGGTTCTGGAAATGTTGCTCTAGGTAAACCTAAAACAACTGCAGCCCTTCGACACACATGCTTTATCCTGGGTCCTCTTACAATACCCTCCTCTATAGGTTCAGTAGGCTCTATGTTTTCAACTGTAAAACAAAATGCTAAATCAAAAAATTTTATCCAGTAGAGGTTGTTTCTATTTAATAAGCAAAAGTCATAAATCGTTCATAATTCTTCCAAAATATAAGAAATTATGCTATAATAAAAAACAAAAAATACATGCGTCTATGGCAAGAACACCTCCAAAACAGTGAACAATAGATCATGCAGAACAATCCAGCCATGCTATTCAGGGATCTATTCCGAGGTCACTGTACTATTTTCAATACTAATTATTTCTTAAGGTATTTAATTAAATTAAAAAATTAAGCCAAATTTTGGAATTTTGTCTTTTTTTTCCAGTAACTTTCGAAATAATTAGTGAATAGGAACAATTTGCATACCATCTTAAGTAACAATGAATTAACTTTCCAAAATTATAAATAATCCTAATATGCTTGTAAAGGCCATTTAATGTTACAGAGCTTCATTTCCACCCAAGTTGCAGGCAGGCAAAAAAAAATTTAATTGGGGGGTTCTTTGAGGAGAACTTGATTCCAGGGTTCTCTATCGCCTGCTTTAGTTGAATGGTTAGCAGCATAACAATCATTTGGGTCTTAATTTTCTTTCACATGATTGAAATTAGGGAGAAAAAAAAAACACTACGCCGATTTCCCAGAAAAAATTGGATTTTTGACTCGAAGACTTGGATTTGTCTTGAATTTGATGTCCCAGATTGATCTGTTTATTTTTATTTTATTTTGTATTAAAAAATATTTTGATTATTAGCTGTGCTAATTTCATTTCAAAATGAAATGCATTTTAATTTGTTTTTGTAATGTGGAGAGAAAAAAACACCCAAAATATAATGTTTAAGAAGCAAAAGCACATAACTGCAATTTTGCTGTTCAGTCAACAATAGGTTTAATTTAATAATATTCAAGCACTAAAATTCAGTCTGATATTTTTGAAGATGAAAATTTTTCTTCCAATCATGGTTTTATTTTTCAAAAATAACTTTCTTTGGTTCAAAAATTTCAATTTGAAAATATTTTGTTGGACAGTTTTTATAGCAAAATTTAAATTTGATTGATTTAACTGAAGGATTATATTACTAATAAGATGGGGAAAGCAGCCGTAATCTGAAGGCGGCTATTCTTAAATAAAAATCATCATTTAAGTAACTTTAAATAGAGACGGATGTATTTGTATTTGCAGTGCCACCTGGTATATTTCCAACCAAGCTGTAGTGAAGCATAATAAAGCAAACAATTGTATTTCCAGCATCTTCAAGAGCACTGAAAATATCACAAACAGCCAAGTGTTGAAATAAATATGAAATAACAGAATTAATAAAATTAATTATAATGAATAAAGAATGAGCCAGAACCTATTCTAGGTGAAGTTGAGTGAGCCCATAAAATATACAGGATGTCAACTGTAATCGTGGCCCCCATAGCTAATTTCTAACCCATTAGAAATAGACATAGGGTCATTCCATGTCAAGTGATCCAGAGCTGTTTGCTTGACCATTTTATAATCAAATTATTTTACCCGATGATTTTTTTAATGATGACCCGAGGTTGATGAAACAAAAACCAGTTTATTCAGGAAGATGCAACCTTTATTATCTCCAGTACACATTTAAGGAAAATTATATACCAAATAGCAAAAATCAACTTAAAATTTCAACTTAAAAAATGACAAATTTTCAATTCATATTATTCAAAAAAGGAATCTATTCTTCATATTACTTTTGTGGGGATGTGTAGCTACCTTAATAATACTGTATTTACAAAAAATTTCAACCTCAAGATTGGCTTCTTTTAAGAGTTGTGGGCTTTCAAAATCAGAAAATTTGAAAAAAAATCCAAATTTTGACAGATAAACCCTCTATAGTGTATTAAACTGTTGTAAAAATTTCATAACATTTTTTTGCAAAAATTGACGAAGCACTAATTTGACTATGTATTATTTTTATCATTAATAAATTATAATATGATCTCAACTAATATTACTTATAAATTTACCTTTTTTTACATGAAGTAACTTGAGCATGCTTTAAATGTTTAATGAACTTGAATAATTTGAATGTTTCATGGTCACTTCAGGTTTCACAGTATAATTGAGGCTTCGTTATTCACTATTTTATAACACAGTTTTTACTATGTATACAATTGTTAAAATACTTTAAAACTTCAAATAAAAGTATTGATACATTATTCATAACTTACACATCACAAAAGTATTGATATACTATACACTTGGATTATGCTTATCGTTCTACCTTTATTTGTATTCATTAAAAAGTTTTGATATTTCTTCACTCAGTTTTGGGGAAATGTTATGCATCCTTCCAGTAGTTATTGCAAGTTCTAAGGCTCTTAGTTTTCTTAAAACATTGTTCATCAGCACCCAAGTCTTTCTTCTTTTTCTTAAAAGCTGTCCTTAGTCCAGTGGGACGATAAAATTTTACAAGCACATTTTTATTTATATCACTAATGTCATTCACCTCTGCCGCCACCATTGACCATCATATACACATGCAATAGAATCTCTTATGTGAAGTGTTATTTGTACAGCTTTTGTAGTAGAATGAATTTCATATTACGTAGCTTGTGAAGTAATGAAGAACTTCAGGTTACTCTTCGACACAGGAACAAAACAATGAAAACTCCTTGTACCAGTTATTGCCAGAGTTTTCAAATCAGTCAAGAAGTTTATTGTTGTGCTGATGAATGATTTCTTTATCTTTTATGTACGTGAAGGCGATTTCTTTAAAATGTTCTAGACAAAATTCAAACATTTCTGCTGGTGTCAATATTTGGTTAGTGTACGGTCGTTGGAGACTTGCTTTGGTAACCTCTCGTTTTGTGGTACCACCCACACTATCACAGACATTTTTACCATGGCACGAAACAAAAAAAAAAATGCCACTCAGCCTCCAAATTAAAATCTGTCTTATGGTGACATAAGTTAGCAATTTTTTTTTTTTTCCTTCTTACACTGACCAAAAGCTCTTGTCAAAAAAATAAATGACCTTTTTAATATGCTGATGATTTCTTTTGATGTGATTTACCAGATGCAGCTGAAAGCAATGGATAGCTCCTATTTAATTGTATATAGTAGTATTAATAAACTAGTGTGAAAGAAAAAAGTGAATTTATTGGAGGCTAGAGTACACAGTTATCACACTCTAACTTGACTTATAGATAAATCTCGAACATGAAATTTTTACAGCAGTGTAATACACTATAGAAGGTCTATCTTAAAAATTTCAGATTTTAAAACTTATCCTAACAAAGATATAAGGTGTCAAAATTTGGATTTTTTTGAAATTTTGCGATTTTGAAAGCCTGTAACTCTTAAAAGTAGCAAATCTCAAGGTTCAATTTTTTTTTGTAAATACAGTACATTAAGGTAGCTAAACTTCCCCTCAAAAGTAATATGGGGAATAGATTCCTTTTGGGAATGATATGCCTTTGAAAACTGAAAATTTGTCATTTTTAAAGTCAAACTTTTAGGTTGATTTTTGCTCTTTGGGATACAATTTTCCTTAAATGTGTACTGGAGATAATAAAGGCTGTATCTTCCTGAATTAACTGGTTTTGGTTTCATCAACCTCGGGTTCACCAGTTCCGAGTAATACAATTAAAGCAAAAATCAGCATGTTCTGTAAAACAAAAATGGCTGCCATCGAAATTCAGAAAAAGATAAAAATTTAAAATTAGTCTTTTTGGACTCTCTAAATAAGCAGGAATCAACAACCAAAAATCATTTGAATACAAAATGGTCAAGCAACCAATTATTTTTCCCCCCCATATACTTCCAGTAGGAAAAATACTTTAAATGATGGAAAAAATTATATTTTAAGTTGCTTGAGTCAATAAATGTACTGTTGAAAAAATTACAAAGTCTAAATTTTCACAGTCATCCCATCCTATTATAATCATATTTAGTAAAATATTCTTGACACACTAACATTTTAAACAAAAAAAAGTTTTGCTTTTCTGCGACTAAACTTGACTGAGTTATAAAGATTTGAATTTGATTATTTTAATGGCATCGCTATTGTCCAAAACAGTGACATTCAAAGCTTCATAACTCTTGTCAGTTTTAGTTGCAAAAGAGTGGAACACTGTTTAAATATCAGTGTGTCAAAAATACTTTACTGAATAAGAGTAATAGGATCTGAGACTGTACAAAATTTAGGCATAATTCATAATTTTTTCAGAACATTTATCAACTGAAACAAAATAAATTCTTTGTGCCATTTAAAGCATTTTTTTTTTTTTTTCAAATGAAAGTATATGACAGAAGCAAGTAAAAATCACTAACAGCTTAGAAATTAGCTACTGGGCCTTGATTAGAGTTAAGATTAGTTAATCTGTATATAAAAACACCACTACCATAGTAAAAAGAAATCATATAAAAATTCTTATTTAAGAAATCATCAAAATTAAGTTACATTTTCATAAGTGCAGGTTTCATTTGCATGTTTAAAGTGTACAGATGGTCATCCTTAAAGATTTCCATAAATCCTCATAGGAAACTGCGAAATTTAATTTTAAACAATTTACCCTTTAAACATTTTTTATTGAAACAGTGTCAATATCTGAACAGAGATAATAAAGAGCTTTTGCCATGCAGACTATCCAAGATATATTTTAATCCTCCAGTGCTTGTATTATTTTTGGGATTAGCAATTTATAGAAAACATAATAGTGCAAAACTTCCTTTTGCTGTAAACAGGTTTGGCATTTAACAGTAAATAGAACAATATCAAGCTTTATTTAATCAATAAATCAGTAGTGATCCTTTTAATTTTTAGAAATAAAAAAAAATATATATTTTTTACAAAACTAAAATTGTGAATCAATGAAAACACCAGACATATTTAATAAAAGTACTGACTAACAAATGCAACTTTAAAAATAAATTTTATGAGAAAATGAGTGCCAATGAACTATAAATATACCTATAAGCAGAGGATTATGTGGAGGAGCATCTAAACGTGGCACATATTTTATAAGTTGGTCCCTTAATGCAGAAGAAACAGGAAATTTTTCCATACATAACTTCAGCCAACATGCTTTACATCTAGTGTTCACTAATTTCCGTGATGCAGAATCCTTAACTCCATCAATAACACAATTTCCTATAGAAGAAAATTTTAAAATATCAGTGCACATAAATTGCCAATTTTGTTCATTATATTTTATCTTTCTTTAAAATTACAATTTCTACAAAACGTCCGTTACATAATGGACTAAAAAAGGAAAAATAGAATCAAATTAATTCTAGATCTACTCACAAATATCTGGTCTCCAAGGAAAGCATTTCAAAGATAAATTAAACTACACATCTCCTTTGTATTTCTAATTATGGAATTCAATCTATGCCAAACATTTTGTTATCATACTCAGTAATATGCCCATCTGTCATAGCTTTATTTCAAGTAAAGGTTAACAAGTTAATATTAAATGTATCTAAGCAATTTTAAAATGTCAAAGGTAATGTGTTACATTTTTAAAAGTTTTTAATCATTCTAATCATATAAAATATGTAAAATTTTAATGAGATTTATGATGTAATCTCTATTTCATAATTTATATTGACACCTCAAGCTTGAGAGAGGACAACAAAAATTGAGTCTGCTTCAAAAACAAAATTTTCACAGCTTTAAAATAAACTTTATATATATTAATCAGTTTACATATTTCCAAACAAATATATGTTTCAAATTAACAGTTTTTTTTAATACACAAGAAAAAATGATTACCATCTTTGGTACAAAAATACTGTTTTGGTGTCTTGGCAAAAGAATCAAAGAATCTACTACATGCTCCACAAGATAAACCATCATTATGTGCAGATGTTTTGGAAAAGCCACACACAATGCATTTAACTGCAGAATCCACTGCATTAACAACTGCAGAACCTAAACATGAGATAACATTTATTAACAAGGAAAATGAAATGAAACTAAATAATGAGGCAATTCCACAGAAAATCCAAGCCAACTTAATGAACTAAAATTAATATAATTAAATAGATTTTCAAGTACAGTTCTGTTTTCCTACTCTCCTAACAAGCCATATTAATAGAAGAACATAAAGTTCTATAAATAGAAGAACAAAAAATAAGCAAATCAGACATCACAGCATTATGAATAATTAAAAGGCTAAATAAATGAGGGGGAGGGACTTTTATTTAATTTTTAATGATGTGTAATAAATCATTTTAGTTTTGAATATAAAATACTAGCAGTATGCTCACGGCGTTGCCCGTGGAATCAGGACTTCAACAAAATGAAAAAAAAAAACCCGCCCACAATGACACGAAAAAGTTTTGAAATCAAAATCAAAACAAAAGATACAAATTATTGGTTTTCCCGCTTATTTTTCTTCTCGATAATGACATTTGACAGTACAGAGTAAAAAATAAACCGATATTTTCGAAAAAGTTTTTTTTTAGGATTTAAAAGATTGATTCCTATAAACCAGGTAAAATGTTAAAGAATGAAAACCGAATGAAATCTTAAACGATTTCAAATGGAACAATACGCCTCGAAAGATACAGACAAACATAATTTCTATAGTATTTAAATATATCCAAAATTAATCAAAGAAGAAAAAGAGAGATAAAATCTTTCACTTCAGATTTAAACTTTTAAGCCATATTATGTAAATAGCTCCTTGAAATCATATTTTACTTTTTCTAGTCTTCTCTAACTAAAGATATCAGCCGTTTCATTTGATTTGATTTGAAAAAGGGTTTTTTGGGATTTTCAGATACAAAGGCTATTATCCCCTATTCATTCCAAAGTTCTTTACAATCCGTAATCAAAAAAGAAGGAAAAATTGCCATCATTGGTCTAGAACTATAGCCGATTTGTTTCGGTCAAGACAAAAAAAAAAAAATAAAAATAAAATAAAAAAAATTAATAAAAAAAATGGTGCCCTCCTAGAAGGGCTTCCAAATTCTTTTTTTTTTTCATATCAGCCGTATACTCAACTGTCAAACAGCATAAAAACAAATAAATTAAAAGAAATATCTGTCGACGCAAAGCAAAGGGGTTATGTCGTCACGCGATTTCGACGAAATGCATGTTGGGAAAATACGTCCCGCGACCTTGATTAGAACCGATTGAAGAACCGTAAAGAGAATTTTGAGGCGAAAATTTTTTAACACTTCAGAAAAAAATAATTAAAATTCAACCAACTGTTCAATTTTAACCATTCTTGTCTTAAATCACGGAGAAACGTTATGTTTATTACTTCAACAAATTTCAAATTGATAACAAAATTAGAACGGCGGATGCAAGAAAATGAAATTCCAAACAAAGTTTATTAGGCTTAACCGACTATTTTTAAATTTTTTTTCAAAATTCAGTAAATTACATTAGAAATTCAAAACTAACTTCATTAGAACGGGAAATCGCATGCTCTTTCCGATGATGTGTCTATTTTTGTCGTACACTAATTCGAAAACATTCTGTTGAGAAATTAGTGCGAAAAATCAACCAAAACAACACAAAACATTAAATAAAAACTTTTCTAGATTAAATTTTAAAATTTTGGCTTCGAGGTGCATTCCGTCAACGTTAGGACTACCTGTGTGCCAAATTTCAAAGTTGTAAGTGCGATAGATTCATCTGGACATTGCACGCAGGCACACACACACGCACACACACAAACATTGCCTTTTATAAGTATAGAAAACTGCAACAGGATTTCAAAAATATTACTTAGAATATAAGAATTCTCTGGTTTCTTAGAACTAAAATATGAAAAGTGCTCCTTTGTTTCTCATATCCTATTAAACCAATACCCATTATACCCAGTTGTGAATAAATAATGACCACTTGGCCAAAAGAAAAATTAATTTTTGGAAATGATTATTGCCACCTAATTCTATACTAGTAACCTTATTCTTACAGCAAGCATAGATATGCTTGCCACTGATTCAGCATAGATATGATTGTCAGTGATTCAGCAAGCATAGATATAATTGCCATTGATTCAACAATCTGAATATCATACAGCCTGAATTTACTTCTTTCATCTACATCATAATTATAAGAAATCACTGCAGAATCATTAGGTTCTCATAAAAAAATTATTAAAACAAACATTTAATTATCTCTAACTGAATGAAATGATTAACAATGAAAATAAAACAATTACGCAAACAACAAATGGACTATTTTGCCCATACAATGAGTCAAAGATTCACAAATTGTGGCCTATCTAGTAATAAATGTTAATGCTTTTAGAATAATATTAATTAATCAAAATAATTTCAATATTAGCACTTTTTAACTACGAAACAGTAATAGTTCACCAACACATTTTGTCTACTTAATGTCCCTATTAACATTGAAACAAACAGGTATGCTGCATTTGAACAAGAATAACATCTTTAAGAAATATACTTTGTGATAATTTTTCATGTGCTATGAATGTAATGCAGATAAATCAGAAGAAAAACTTTCAGAGAAGAAACTTGCAAAGATCAAGAGTTATTTTCTCAGAACCTTATAAGAATACTTAACAATTCTACACATTGATTGTGTTGCCTCTGAATGTGAAATATATCACAGAAGGAAGGGTTCATACGTTTGGGATAAAATATAGTGCAAGATTTCAATTCCAAACAAGGATTCTATTCCTCTCAGACATGACACAGGCTTGGAACAAAAAGAGCTGAACTTCATAAATATGGAATCGAGTCAAACTGAAACACCCGAGAACTAAAATAAGTATGATTAATTGAACAATAAATGAATCAATTTATACAAAAAGTGCTTGAGATATTAAAAATATTATAGAATTATTATTTAAAAGAAAATTAAAATGAATTACGTATAAAGTTTTGATAAAATAAAAACTATGGTAAAAATTATCTCACTAAAAATTATGGCCATTTAAAAATATTTTTGATTATGCATTAATTATTAAGACTTTTGTTTCTCATTTTTTAAGATAACAGTTCAAGCTTTCTTTTATGCTTCAGTCTGCTATTTTCCTCCATTTTCTAAATTTTGCTCCCTTTCTTTAATCAGGGATGAGATTGGCAAAAAAGCAAAAAGACTGAAATCATACGCGAGCAAAAAATTTGTACCATAATTTATACGCGAAAGACGTTTTTAAGAAGTAAAGCATCAGAACATGTAACATGATGAAAATATTACACTATAATAATTTAATTCAGTATGTATAAATAAGAAAAAGAATATTAAATTATTATTAAATCATTCGCATTAAAAGTTAACAAACAAGCATCCGAAAATACAAAATTAGACGTTAAAACACATTTACCACCTGTGCATCACTGAGATGCAACATTCAGCCAACAGAAGTCCGAGAAGAATTATATTTAATAGCCTTTGATAAAAGCTGGCTAAAAAATAAAAACAAATAATTTCTTTTTGCTTCATGCAATTGTGTAAAGTGCTCTTTACACACTTAGTGCTTTTGTGTCAAGTAAGCTCTTTATAAATTATAATAATGTATCATATACTGAATTCTGTTTTATTTCTTTTATTTTTATACTTTTTTTCAAAAGTAACAGCACAATGATTTTGCACCTTATAAACTGAGAGGGGTCGAGAAATTGTACAGTTACAATGACAGATCCATTTAGCATTATTGTTATTTGAAACCCTTTGAAACATTTCCTTAATTGTTAAAGAAATGGTTTTCTTTCAATTTTTTTTATTTGTGTGGCTTTTGTTAGTAAGAGATCTCCATTAACACACTTCACCCCTTGTTTTGGAGGGCTCCTATTTTTAACAGATTTTTCTTCAATAAAGGATGTGTTTATACCCTCTGCAAGTTTATTTTCAGTAGAGGCTAAAGTTTTTGCAGTCTTCATTAGCATCTCTTTTTTAATTACTGGTACAGTTGTTGGGACGACATTATCTGTAGAATGCCTAGGTAAATCATCGGGGTTTTTTTTTTATTTTGAGAAGATTTTTTTTGTCCTTTTCTCTGCTTTTTTCCTGTATTTGCACACAGATTTTTAGCTACCTCTTTTGACAGAACACCGCCCTATGTCCCTGTGCCTTGAAGCCATGGCAGCTATTTTACAGTTTATTGGGCACAAGACGGAATACCTCTTTTGACAGGAGTTTCTCTTTTTTTTATGTAGTTTATTTTTTGTTCCAATTATTTTATTTTTTTTTTATTATTTCTTCATCTTGGTATACCCTACAAGATGGCCTTAAGTTTTCAACCAATTTTTTTCAACATGTTCATACAAAAAAAAAAATCTTTTTTGCAAAATACGCCACAGAGGTTTTGTTTTCTGCAAAAAGGTGGTACTTAATACTTTGAATGGCACAGAATATGTTAGAACGTTCATTCTTATAGAGCTTGCCGATATAATGTTGATTCGTCAATAGAAGATGAATCAGCTAGTTTCCTAGCCGGTGGAGTCAAGCCGCATGGTCGAGCATATTTTCCCAGAATTTTCTTTCAAAAAACGGAGGATAGAAAGGTTTCTTTTCCTTGTGTAAAAGCGGAATTTTCGGAAGGAAAAGTAAATTTTTGCGGCGGGGAAAAAAAAAGGAAATCGGGGGGGGGGGGAAAGGGAAACGGAATTTTGAGAGAAAAAACGGAAATTTCTCGAAAATAACAAAAAAGCGGAAGAATCTCATCCCTGTTTAATTGCGGGTTTTTCTTTTATTTTTTCCTCATTGCTATTTTCTTACTATCAAGTTCCTCCTACCACCATTTGCCTGGTGACCTTAAATTTTTGCACATGTAGCTATCAATAGCATCACGTAAAAAATCTCTTTTCTAAAATATTCAACAGTAGACTGCTCTTTGCTTATCATTTTGAATTTAACACTCTAAATTGAAGAATATGCTTCAATATACATTCTTCCTGATCATTTATCTATCAAATCCGACATTATTTTGAATGAGCACACGGCACGCAGTTTTTGTTTGTGTGTTACTCCTCTTTTGTGTGTGCACCGCCCCCCTCCCCCAACGCATTACCAAAAATTTTAATGCAGATTTATTTCGATCCCAAGAATGACAAAATTCGATGCCGAAAACGCTTAAATCCGCGTATTCGCACAAATGTGTCATGTCTATGTTGATAGACAAACGTTAGGGAACGAAAATTAACAAAAATGAAATCGAAATAACTAACAAAAACAAAGAAAAGAATGTTAAATAGAATGTGAAAATAAAATGGCTTCCTTCAAGGAGAGCTAACGATCTTTTTTTCTCACGAAATTCGGATCGGAAGAAATTTGTGGATGATTTTCTTTCATTCACTCAGAATTAGAATGAATTCTGATTCGATGAAACGAAAGACGATTGGACAAAACGAGAAAAAAAAGAATGCAACCTTCAGGCATTTCTCCCAATGCTAAACTTTGACCCCAAAAAGCGGGAAAACGCTGATATATAGCTCGGACGATATATAACTTTTGGCAGGATTACGCAATATCTTATGAATTCGAAACTCTTTTGCCTTAGAATCATACACAAAATTTTCACATGCATTCATTTATTTGCATGAGCACCCCCCCCCCCCCAACACATTAATAAAAATTTTAATGCAGATTTGCATCAATCCCAAGAATGATTAAATTCGATGCCAAAAAAGCGGAAATCAGTGTTTCCGCGGAAATGTGTCATGTCTGTCCTCTAAATTATTTATGTACAAAAGACTTAAATATATAGGCAATAGAAAATAATGATAATTTAACGATAAAAAAAATAATGATTTTAAATTAAATAAAAAATCTTACTAGATAAACTCTTTGAAGGCACATCAACGGGGACATCAACAAAGGGAAGTTTAGTATTGGCTGCGTTTTCAGAAAGACCTGGTTCACTTTTGATAACTTCATTATTTTTCAGACTATCGTTCGACACAGGGGTATCTTTGTCTGATTTCCGAGTCCTTAAATTCAAGTTTTTCTTTTTTAATTGTAACCGAGCTTTGCGAATTATATTTTTGGTTCTTCTCTGGCTGGAGGTCCGCTGTTGCTGCTCACTCTTCCACTGAGCAACAGAGGATTCCAATTTTGTTGGCATTTTGACTGATGATTGTAAAGAAGATTCTTTTAAACGACCTTCCCACTGAGATTTGAGCAATTTTTCAATTTTAGCTGCCACCTTTTCTAGTTTATCCTCAGGCTTCTTATCATCATCCATATTGTCGGAGCTGTAATCTGCTTTTTCTGGTTCACTTTTCACACTATGCAAACTACTTTTCTTAAAACTTTCTAAAATTTTAAATGGTCTATCTTTAGGCTTCTGGGCCATTTTTTCAGCATATTTACTAACCATGTCAGGTTTGATTATATCTTTAAAAGACCCAGAAGATGTACCAGTACCTGAACTATCATCATTTTTCTTCAATCCAAATTCATAATTCATTTCTGATAATTTCATTTGGACTTTGAGACTAGGTTTCCACTGACGTTTACCTTCAACAACAAGAGGTCGATCTAAGAGGCCTACCTTTTTCTGAAGCTTTTTTGAGTACCTGGAATCTTCCATTTGCGTATCTTCGGGACTACTTCCACCATCCATGGCAGATATTGTTTCTGAGCTGCCACTAAGAGAAGACCGGGAACACTGACTATCTTCATCGACTGCTTTTTTAAAAGGAAGCTCATATTCATCAAGATACCTTTTGCGAGGTATAATCTTTCGGGAAGATCGAGCACTCATAGAAGGTAGAACAAACCTCTTTCGCCTGGGAAAAGAACGCTTTGGCTTGCCTTTTAAAGTTCCTTTTTCTAGTTTAACAGGGCTATTACTTTCAAGACCTAGATCATTTTTAGAAACTGGATGTTCAAGAGACTTCAATGATTTCTTCCGCAGTTTATTCTTAAGGCTCCCATCTTCTTCTGTGGTGGGCAATTTTTTCCTCAGATTTGAGTATTTGCATTTAGACGGGTAAATGTATCTATTTCGAAATTTCTTCTGTACAGTTGGCCTCATGTTTCTCCTACGTCTACGACGAGTTTTCACTTGATTTTTTGCTTTTTCTAAGAGGTGTTTAACAATAGAAGTCTTCCCTGATACTTTATTATCTGAAGGCAAATTTGAATCGACCTGGGTATCATTTTTTGATTTACAAATATTTACAGAATTGGTTTGTTCCACAGGCGATTCTGACCTAAGCCTTGCTTCCAATGGTGCATTTTGTTTTGCAAATGACTTTGGTTTCGAACTCTGTGGAGTTTTCTCAACATATACAGTATTGTTACTATGTACATTTGATTTACTAAGACCTTCTTTGATCATCTTATCATATGACTTCCGCACAATATTCCGCATGCCTCTTTCGCGGCGTACAGAATATGTGGACGTATCTGAATCCGATGAGGAAAGTAGCCTATCGATTTCAGATGTAGGTGGTGAAGATAATTCATTACTAGAATCTAGAAAACGCTGGATGGCTTCCTTTTGTTTCAATTTAATGGCGACAGTAGCTTCGGCCTGGGCAATGTCTTCCAAAGTAAAGCCTTCAAAGTCTTCCTCCTGAGGGAAGAACAAAGAAATTTCAAATAGAGAATAAGCAATCAGTATACATGTCATATTATTGATGGAAAATTTTTTAATGAGAAATTGAAAAAAAAAGTCAACATTATTAACAAGTTGTTATAAAAAAGATTATCTGTTTCACGATTTCTTCTTCATTTTCTTTTAACCTGTATAATGATTTATTTATATATATATATATTGGCTTAAAAAATGCATTTTAGCTATTTCATAGATTATGGGGAAACATTAAAGTAAGCAAATCGATAAATATCTCATATTCACAACCAAAAAATATGACAAACAGTGTATTAAAACTAACACTCTGAAGAAATTTCTAATAATGGCCACCAGAAAAACAAGCTCCTGTTCAAATGCTTTGATCACAACTTTTCCACTACCTTAACTGTATAACAGTCTGTGTTAGTGAAAAAAACGAATTAATTCAGCTAATTTTATAAAAAGGCAACACTAGACAGAAGGGCACAATTACACTTTTACCTATATAGAGCTTACATAAGATTACACTGATTAGATAAATATTGAATATATCAGAAATTTAAAGAAACCCTGCATTTGGTAACTGTAATAAATATATTTTATAATAATAAATTAATTTCATATAAAATATTAAATATGAATTTATAAAAGAAGACATGGTGATGAAAATGTTAAGTAGGGAAAAGATATTCTTCTAAGTTGAAGTTATTCTTTTGGAGACTTTGAAATGATCAAATTGCATGCAATAATTTTATTCAATTATAGACTTAATACTTTGAAATACTACCATGAAACTTTAACCATTTATAATTATGGTGCAGCTAAAAATATAATCAATATTTTGAACAGTAGTCAGATATTCAAATTCATAATTTCTTCAATCATTGAGGAAAAAAGTGGAGTATAGGATAGTTAAACCACTCAGATCTCTCCAAGCTATGCCATTATTTGTAACTTACATTACTTATTCAAGTGACCCAACCAGCCATTTCAGTTCTTCAACGTTCAACCCCTAAAGCAGCAAATTTATATTGATGATACATTTCCTTCGAAAGCTTCAAACAGCAAAAAAAAAAAAAAAATTTCAAAGTTTCAATCAAAAACACGGCTCGTTCACTTTAACCCACTAATGCCTAGCATCCCATTTTAAGGGTACTTCTAAAGATGCATCCTAAACTCACAGAAGATTTTTCAAGATAAATCTTGCAAAAAAGTATTTTTAAGTGTTCATTTTTTAAATATTCATTCAACGGCAGCATATATCAAGTGGTTGGTTAATAATGTTAGCTTTTAATTTACAAGTCCGGCTCAGAAAGTTGTTTTTTGCAATTGCAAGAAGAGGACAGGTTTGTTCAATTATTAACTAATTAATTTCCTTGCATTTAACGAATATATTAATAAATAAAATTATAAGAATAGGTTTTCTATTTGGAATTTTATATAATTTTAGATTTTGATAGGTTTTTTTTTTTTTTTTTACATTAATAAGACTTTGTCTAAATAGGGACACTTGACTCAGGAGGGCAATAAACAACAAGGAAGGATTTTTCCTAGTAATTTTCCAGTTTATTTCAGGGTATTTAATATCAGTATGCAAAATATTATTGAAAAAATGCAACTTTGGCATTAATGGATTAAGCTGCAGGGCATTCCACATAACAATGGAAATAAAGTGTAAAAAAAAAAGTTAAAAGAAACCACTCAACTTTATTTTGTATGTATTGTATATAGATTGAAGTTTACAAATTAGAATCTGGCAACACCTGGTTAACTATTTTCATTTCATGTGAAGACTTGTTTCAAGAGCACATGTTCTGATGAATTTTTCTGAGCTTTGAATCAATTTCAAACATATGTATTTTACTAAGTTTTAGCATGTTTCTACTGAATAAATATATTTTTTGATAGATTTATGCTATAAAAGAAATATAAAAGTATTATTTTAGAATTTGCATTTAAAATAAATGAGAGAGGTTAACTTTTATAGTCAATTTTTTTTGTAATGCGAGTCGCAAAAAGCTCATTTTTGTCAAAGTTCAACTTTTTATAGCTATAAATTTTAAAAATTGTTACCGTCTCTCCTACTTATTTATAGTACTATAAAAATAGATAAGCCTATTTTATTTTTTTTAATAATTTATTTGAAAATAAAGACATCTTACTTTGTAATGCGAGTCACAGCTAGTGTTGCTTGATAAGTATTCTTAATGGCATTTTAATGTATACTAATATTATTTTTGGGGTCAATGGGGTGTTTTTATATATATACACACCCGTATATGATTATTTACTACCTCTGAATATAATTAACTAGTGTATATTTATTGTTTTTTAATTACGTCAACAGCAACTTTGGGGCCAAGGGATTTCTATTATACACTCATATACATATTAGCAATATATATATACAGTAGAAGCTTAACTAACCGGCATGCTGGGGAAACGCCGATTTCCGGATACCTGAAAAGTCCGGATAGTTGAGTGCGACGGGAAAAATAGGAATGGGATAGATTGTGGCACTTTTTTTTACCGACTCTGCCCCTTTAACTTTTTTTTTGGGGGGGGGGGTGGTGGATTTCGTTTTCAGGTCTCGTTTTTCGGCGAAAGGTCATGAATTTTTTTTTTTCTGGTTATCACTTTTGCTTTTGAACCCCTCCTCCTCCATAAAACTAGTATATGTACACCACTGTACTGTATATTGCTTTTTTTTTTTTTTTTTCCTTCTACACCCCTCCATGGGGGCGGACGTTGCATTCCAGAAATAAATTGTCCTAGTGAATGGAACGGCGAGGGCGCGTGCGTGAATGTAAAATTGTTAGAAAAACTCAATTTCGAATTTTTCCGGTTAGTTGAGCCTTCCGGATACTTGAATGCCGGATAATCGAGAATTTACTGTATATATATATAATTATGGCACCAACAAGGGGGAAGTTTGAAAAGTGTTTAATCAAGTGAAAAAACTTAAATGTTTAGTAGTTAATGCTGCAGATTTTGGCTGGAGCCAACATTCATGTTCAGGAAATTACTGAAGCAAATAACAATGAAAGAAATTCAGCACTTAATATGCAATAGGTTTGGGACAATTCACCATTATTACAAGGTACCAAAAAATACCACTGTATTAAAGTTGAAAATAAAAAACCTGAAGGATTTTTGTTATCTTCTGATAGCAAAATACCTCTTCGACCATTATCCAATATTAAACATAATTATTGGTATGAAATTGAATATGATGGTGTATTGTACCCAGGAAAAATTACCAATTGCATCAATGGAGAATTTGAAATAACTAAGATACAACCTAAAGGCTAACACTGGAAATGGTCTGAAAAGGAAGATAAAATATTTTATCCTTGATCGAATTTGATTCGGAAATTAAAATCTCCAATTCATGTTAATTCAAGAGGGTTTTTTAGATTTGTATCCTAATTCTATCAATGAAACTATTGTAATTTATTTTGAAATATATATATAAAGCACAATTTTTATTTGTTTTATTTACACATTTTTATTTATTAATTTTAATTAATTTATTGCTAAAATATATAATTAGATATATCTATTCATTGAATTGAGTATGTTTCATTAAAATCTACAAAATGAAATGTTTTTAAATCAATATTTTATTAACTTCAAGGATTAAAGTGGGACATGTAACACGAGTCACAAAAACATGCAACATGAGTCACACTCAAAATGTTGGTTAATATACATAATTAATAAAAAATACAATGTTATTTTTGTGCACCTGGAAGTGTTATTCATTGTATAAAATATTTCGTTTTTACTCTGCTGTGCTGAAAGAGGAGCAATTTTAGGTTTACAATAACCCACAAAACTTGATTTCATTTTTTTTGTAATGTGAGTCACAGTGCCAAATTAGGGTCTGCATACCATTTGTTCATATTAAATTTTAAACTATTGACATCCATAGTTTCTTACTGTACCCCAGAGGTCTGTAAAAAACTTTTTTTAAATCAAATGTAATATTTTTTTTTTCATATATATAGAATTTAATTTTGGAAAAAAGGTATCAAATGGTAACATGAGTCGCATGGATTTGCCCTTCAACATTCCGAATTCTAAGTTATAATTGATCACATGGATGGTAAAATTATACACACTGAATCTCATTCATTTTCAATATTTGAAATGCGAAATAAATACCATTATATTTCACAATTTTACATGCACATGAATTCCTTAATAAATTTTGAATCATTTCCAGATGCTCTGGCTTGGAAACAAATCTGGTACAAGATCATTTTAAAGATTTCAGATCATTTATTAGAATATAAAAAAAGTAATGGATTCACAGATTTCAAATTAGATGCACTTTTATTATTAGTGCAGGCGTATAAAACAGCACTAGATCACTGTAAATTTAGGAACAGCTAACCAATATGGACTTTGAATATGAATTTTAATTTAAACAACAGACTAGAAGCCTCACAAGAATATATGCCCCTCCCCCCCATTAGAGTATGCTCTGTAGTAACGTTGTATACAGAAATAAAAATAACACATACGCTCCATCATTTTTCAAAATACTACAAAATTAAATGATGGTATGATCCCATGGATGGTTATGAAAAGAATTCAGAGATGAGCCTAAATAATAAATAATTGGGTCACTTTCTGACTTAAGTTTGAGAAAAAATATTGAATTATTTTCTATGGTCTTTATTGTATTTATCTCAAAGAAAAACTAAATAAACAGTCAAATATATTCTCCACTCGTAAACATTTCGCCTTTAATGCAAAATTCTAGCAAGCAGCAAAAATAAAGCTCACGATTTATATAATGAAAAAGTAAATAGGTTTAATCTTGCTTGTTACATTTTTTATCATTTCAAATTCATTCAACAATAGTAGAAACATAGATATCACCTTTAATAATAAAAAAAATGAAATTAGATAATTTTAGTTATACAGCTGCTAACTGAAATGAAACTTTATATACTTCATGGAAAAGGCATCCACCATAAAAATTCGTTAAATGTGCAACTCAGTTATTGTTTAATTGGGAAAGATGTTACAAAACAATTTAAAGGTATTCCTAAAAGTTTAATTCTAAAATGATTTTTTTTATTCTTTTACTTCCAACTGTTTTTCTTTGAATCCTATTTTAAAATGTTATACATTAGACCTACTTATAGTGCGAACACAAATGATTTTTGGATTACCTAAGGAAACCTGGAATTCTAAATTATAACAATATAAACAAAAAAGGATCAACAAGTTAAATTAAAAGAATAAAAATTGTTAACATCTGGCTTAAGTCGGATCTTTGCCCTGGAAGTAAAAATTTATAAACCTTCAAAGAGGATCCTAACAAATGCCATCAACATGAAATTCAGAAAAATGTATACCATAGTGAACAGTATCAGAAAATATATAATTCACCTTTAATATCCAGAATACGATCTTTAATATAGAAAACATAAGATTAAAAGTCCTCTATATTTTAAGAAATTCAACATAAAAAACCACAAAATAAAACGCTTTCATGCACAGTTTTCATATTACAGTTACTCATTTAAATAAATTTAAGAAATGTGACAAAAACATAAAAATAAATTATATGAATTGCATTAAGACATTTATTTTAAAAACACGCTATTTTCTTTTTGAACCAAACATAACTTTAAATAATAGCGACTATAAACATAATGTTTCAACAAGGAAAAACCTTGAATAATATAATATTTATTTTTAAATACAAAAATAAATTTGCTCAATTTATAAATGTTTCGAAGAATGATATAAAGATTTATTAAAAATGTTGCATATTGTTAGAAAGGATAATATTTACAGTTACATAAATAAAATTGTATGTTGATGTAACGCACATGAAAATTAAAGCATTCATAACAAAAGAAAAATTTCATCAAAACCAGGCGACTTTTTTTGATATTTGATCACGTTAAATTATAAATAAAATGTCTCCTTACAAATTACATTAAAAAAAACTCACGTATTTTTAATTCACGTAATTTATTCAGGATGAATACCAGATACTGTCGCAAACAAACAAAATTTGACATTTTTGGCAATTGTAAACAACTCCGTTTTAGATAAACAACTACTAATGAACTATAACGATTTTCATTTACGGTTTTTTAAAAGAAAGCATACACGATTTCCAAAAAAAACTGTTTATTTAATACACATTTTCTAACAAAAAAATAAATTTTCCAAGAAAGATTTACCCACCTCGTCGGAGTATCCAAACAAATCATGGAAGAGTTTTAGGCCAACTTCGATCTTATGAAACGCCGGATTACATATTTCGGCGTTCAATTTAACATCATCATAAACATATTTTACGTAATTTTTTCCAATTCTTTGCCCAGGCCGTCCTGGAAACCGTAGGCGCGCCATTTTGATGATCAAAGCATAACATCTGAATATGGCATCAAAATGATTCAAGGTTACTCTTCTTTTAGCGCTCTTTATATTTGAACGACGTTTATACAAACGGACATCTTTAAAATACATAGAGGATGCAGATTTGAATATTAATACAACAGGAAAATTGACAGATTATAAGCTTCCTGAGGCTGATAGTGTCCTACCGCAACAGGCGCGAAATTTAACATCAACTTGCGCACAATAGTAATCCATGATTGAAATTACAATCGATTATTGGAAATATAACGATTACGATTATCAGAGAAAATTTAAATTGAATAACTCATTAATTTGTTAAAAAATTCTTGCTTTAAACTGAAATACCGAAGAATTTTTTTCTCTATTCTGATGTTTAAACCATTTCACGATTTATCTGAAGAGATCAAAGTTGGTTTATACCTTTAATTGCAGAGTCCTCAGATCTTTCAGAACTACAGCCGTAGATATGCAAATCAGAGAGCCAGGCCCGGAAACGCTAATGTTATATTTTCAAATATAATTGAAATAAAATTGAATTTCTGTATTAATAAAGAACCGGAGTGAGAGGCGATATTCTTCAAACTTAAGAGAAAAGTACCAAGGGAGCCATCTATCTCGAACGTGAGGAAGAAATGCCCTTTACCAACTTAAATATTTCGCGAAATGCTAAATATTCCGTGAATTGACGAAAATAAGTCGCATTTTCAAAGCTACATATTTATATGAATCTGAAATAACTAGGCATTCCAATCTCAAAACTTCCCTATCAAATCATTGCCGGCAATTTGGACTTTGATAAATTGTACAATTTTCATAAGTTTGATTTACTTAATTTACTCTCTCGTTTTCGAGGCTGCAAATGGCCTATTTCGGGACAGACCTTGTAATTTTGTATCGTAATCAGACAATGAAAAATCTTGATCTTTAGGATACTTGAGCTTGCACCCTCCTCTCAAACCAGGCAAATCAGGTTTCGAGCCAAGAACCGCCGGGCCCGAAGTCGTGACCTTTCCACTAGATAAAGGGTCTATTCTGGTATCCCCGGTTGGGGTGGGGGGCGTCACTTTTCCGCACGTTAACAACGGGAAAAGTGACCCCCCCCCCCCCAACCGGGGGTACCAGAATAGACCCGCAAATATCACCCTTATAAATGTTAGAATACTCCGAGCGAAACATGCTAGGAAAAAGTAAAATCATAGCGGTTGCCTACCCAGATAGCATGCACATTTGCTACAAGTTTGATTTTTCTTGATATTATCTTGTCATGACAAATTTGCAGCAAATCTCCTGTAAAGCAAGACAGCATAATCGACCGCCCTCCTCGTGAAACAAGTTTGAAGCGAATTTGACATGGCAAACTTGACACAAAAACAAAGCGAAAACTCCTTTTTCCCCTTTTTTGCTGGAGTCCCAACTATTATTGTGGTTAGCATACCCACTTAATGACCATCCGATCTTCTCTGCAACCACATGGATCATTAAACTAAGTTCCTTTAAAAATAATTCTGTGTACGGTCAGAACGGGGCAGGCAACCCACCGTCTTGTTACGCGATAATAAAAGAGAGTGATCCCTCGGTAGATAAGGCTTCACTGACTTGGTGCTATTTTTTTCTTCTAGTTTGCAATGAGCTTGACACGGCAAGTTCACATCAAACTTGTCGCATGGTGTCTTCGATCTTTGCAATAACTTGTTTCAAACTTGTTATGATCTTGAGGTCTTGTCGTGTCAAACTTGTTGCAAGACTGCTGCAACTTTGAGGCAAACTAAAATAGCTATCTGGGCAGGTACATTTTTTGTACATTACTATCCCCCCAGTAGCACAGAAATATTATATAATATTTGCACAATGTTATACAATATGATGAACACCGAATAACCGTAAGTAAAGTATTTCCGAGATACTAAATTTTCATAAATAATACTATACAATACAATACAATGAATACAATATTTTAATTTCTACGTTTATCGACACTATACAGTATTATTTGTAATATGTGTTTACCATAATGAAAATCAAGCATTTGATTTTCAATATCGCAAAAATATTGAAGGCATCTCGCATTTTTTTTTTTTTTTTTTTTTTTTTTTGCAATTCCACTAAAGTGCTTGTTATACAGGAAAGAATATCTGGTAAAAATTTCAGATCGATCATTATTTTTTTGAAAAAGTTGATTTTTTTTTTAAAAAAATAATGATCGATCTGAAATTTTTCTTAAAAAAAATCTAAAGTATTGTCTTCCTGTTTAATGCAATGTTTTAATTCTTTTTATCAGTATGTTTTAATACAGCTAACATGCTGCTGGACGTAAAATGCGCCGGGTCATTTTAATGCTGCAATCAGATGCATATTTTGCATGAGGAATAAGAAAGTGAAGTTGGCGCCGACAGTCTGCAATTAGATGCTATATGACACAGACAACTACTTGACTCCCTTAGGGACTCTCATGCAAAAAACGAACAGAACAGGTGCAAGGCCACTGACAGAACATGGGTTAAATGTCTATCACAATTTGAAATTTTAAAACTACTTTGTTAAGGGAACCATAAAAATCATATTACAAATAAGAAATTCAACTGAAATTATATTCCCGGCAAACATGCTGGTCGTCGAAAGCGGCTAGTTAAAAATATATACAATAATTTCTTTCTTCTTCTCTTCATATAAGAGAACGTGATAAAAATTTTTTAACAGAAAATTGATTTTAAATTCGCATAGCTGTAAAATTTTTATTCAAAATATTAAATGTTTCATTAGATATGTAAGGCCAGATTGTTTCAGTTATCCTTTATGGTTAATTAAATATTTATTATATAAAATATTTTTCGTATTTTAATTTTTTAAGTCTTACAGAATAAATTGAACAGAACACTGACTCGATGTTTTAGGACAAATGAACTTAAAAATACAAGCTTATTTTTTTAAAAAACCGACGTGGATTTTTTTTAGTAGGCCGAAGTGGATTTAAAAATTCTTTTTTTTAATACCCACGTCGGCCTTCTCACCCAAAAGGCTTAGAATATTTTAAAGGTCGATGGGAGAAATAGTTTTAAATTTAACAACTTGGCAAATTTCCAACTGCTCACATAAAATTTTATAAAATTAAGAATGTAACGATTCTATAATCATAAAAACGTTCTCAATTTCACACGACACTCTTAGGGGCCACCATGGGGACAGTGCATTAGTGCGTTTATGCCCCTTTTTCAAGTCACATTTGATGAGGGGCCGAAAAATAGCATATTCAAAAATCTCATTACTAAACTTCTGATGTTGACTGAGGACAATAAAATGATATCACGTCCCGAGCACCACTTACCTTTGCTACCCCACTGTTTCTTGCAGGAGGAAAACGCACTGAATCATCTGCATTATTTGCCATACGAAGAGGAAGAGTGAATTATTATAATTATTTTCTCCTTTATTTACGTTTTCTCCTTAATGCTCATCATTGTCACATGCACACTAAACGATCTCGCTCATTTTGCTGCATGATCTTTGTTATTATATTTTGTTAAATTAGTTATAATATTTAATTTAATTAAAAAAGGTTTTTAAAATCACAGCAGATTTTTTGAAGTTAAATTCAAGTCTTTAAAAAATATTCTAAAAGGAAATAATCAATCACCAAACTGGAAAGCAAGATTAGTTCTAGTGGTAAAAGTATTTCCACTAATAAATAAATCGTTATTGTTTATTTATTAGTTATTTCCGAATACCAAACACTCACTTTCAAAAATAAACTAATAGCATTGTTATTGGAGAAAAGCTATTAACAAGTTGTTTTCAGATGCCAAAATTGAATGCGAAATCCATAAATGAAAATTTGAACAAAAACAATTTTTTTAAATTTTTTTGTCTCATTAAAAAATCTCGTTAAAAATCATTATGTAATCTCATTAAAAAATAAAAATGTAAAAAAAAAGAAACAATTTTTGCTTGCTGGCAGGTGTGAACTCCGATTAAGTGTTGACAGAAAATACTTCCTTTTATTTTCTAACTTAATTACATTTCTTACTGTAATAATTATCTCAAGTAAAATATTTTTACTGCCAATTTGTTAGTAAAACAGGAGAAAGTGCAATTGAATAGTATAAGAATAAATTGAAAAAAAATGGAAGAACATCAATAGACATTTCCGCATACCTTTTATTTATTATGATTATGACATAATCGCGATAAAAAAGAATACCGCAAAGGGAGAAAAAAAAAAAAAAATGGTTCTGAATGTCACATGTTGAAAAGTTCCAAACTCGTGCTTGCAGGTGCACCTTAACTGCCACCGAACTTAAAAAGATATCTCTTTCTTTTGCAACGAGGTGAACTAAAAAAATTGTATCCTGTTCGGAGAAATGAGTAGCGGTAAAAAGAAGAGAAAATCATTGCATTCTTCTGAAGTTTGTTTCGTGTGTTATTCGGAAACATTTGGCCATTTAGTTTCCGTAAGTTTATCGGATTGTCACATACAGGAAACTTAATCTGCCGTTCCTTAATTGTTGCTGTACGAAAGCTGACGTAGCATAAATTTTGTAATCTAATAAACACTTTGGCAAGAATTATTAGAGTTTTTTACAATAGAATTCAAAAGAACATTCTGTAATCTTTTCATATTACTTTTTAGTTAGAAGCTATATTCACCGTATTGTATTAAGTAGAATTTTGTGAAAATAGTAGTTGGTATTATCATGGTATCAACTTTAAAATCCCTTTGTTGATATAACATAAAAAAATATGTGAACGACAGAAAATTGCTTCTTGATGAATTTTTATTATTATTTACCTTTTTCCGCGTTTTTAGTACACGTATTGTCCACATTTCATAGGACTTTATCAAAAAGCCACAAAAATGTAAAGTAACGATAGAAAGTTTTAATTTCATTTCCGTTCCGAAAATTTGAATCATAAGTAATTTTCTGAGATTAAGTTACTTTTACAAATGGATCATAAGAATTTCAGATGAATGAAACCACCTCCCATTTTTTTTTTTCCAGAAAACTGCTCTGATTCAGGAATAGATACATTGATTTTTTACTGATGCCGTATCTTCATAGTAGTGTATGCAAGTTATGAATTTCTCAAATTTAAAGTCAAGCAAGAAATATTTTTCTTTTACTTCCTTTTAAAACTAAAAATTATTTATTAATTTCCAGCTTTCGGGTAGTTTAATTTAATATTCTGGTCTTTTGAAGACTATACACTTATGTTACGTAAAGAGCGGAAATTCAATAACGTGAGTTTTTAAAACAATAATTTTTTTCCTTTCATTCTGCCTGAGGAAGGATTTTCTTTTTAAAAAGCCGTCGTTGTTTTGAGCAAAGTTCACAAATTTGCATGCAAAAGAAAGCGACGAAATGTAAAAATTCTTACGAAACTTCTCTTACTCATTAGCGCACTTTCACCGAAATAACCCAATCACGCACACACGTATACGTATATTGGGTGAAATAAAAGAAAAACCTCAAGAATCTTTTACAGAGGAAAGAAATAGTCTTTAGGTAAAAGAAGTACCATTCCATTATTTTTTAACTGTACTCGCACTTTTGGTTTAAAGTTATAAAATCAGTAAATAATGCTAAGCAAAAATTTACTTATGTTCTGAGAAATGACCATTGTCTTTGCATGTGCCAAAGCAATATAAAATAAATTTAAAAAAAATTAAGGTATAAACTTTTATTCAAAATGCACTTTAAATGAGAAAATACGTTTACACATTACAATTTCGTCAAAATGAACTCAAAAGTAAAAAAATAATTTTTCTGATTACAATAAAATGCATGGTTCGAATCAAAGCGTGGGCGCCTTAACCTTCTAGGAATATTCCATTTGTTTAAAGAAATATACACAAAATATAAGGTACTATATAAGGCGCCTGCGCTTTTATTCGAACCATGCATTTTATTGTAATCAGAAAAATTATTTTTTACTTTTGAGTTCATTTTGACGAAATTGTAATGTGTAAACGTATTTTCTCATTTAAAGTGCATTTTGAATAAAAGCTTATACCTTAATTTTTTTATTTATTTATTTTATTTTCTACTTTTTAGTGACGGCTGGAACGAATACATACGACGTGTTAGGCATAGTAAACCAAATTCAATTACCAAATTAACCAATATAAAACACATATTAAAATTATTATATACGTATGTACAATTACATTTTAAAATGATTTAATGGCATTAACTTTCTGAAATATAAATCCGTAATATATTACGTGATAACTTACAATTATTATCAGCAATGTAACAGAAAAAAAGAGAATCGATCTACACAACTTTCTCTTTTTGCTTTGAGTGCGAAACGTTGGGAGCACACGAAGTAAAAAAAAATCTGGTTGTTGGCGAATTCTAATAGGAAGTAAACCCAAGGCGCGTAGAAACACGAGCTATTACGTCATTCATCAGTACAGCACCGGAAGTATCGCGTATTTTCTATTAGCTTCTTGGTGTTATTACAACCCTACACAACGTGAGGTTACTACCTTCCAAACTTTATCGCCCAAATATAGGGCTAAAATTTTAATATCATTTTGTTAGGTTTAAAATAGGTATATATTGCATTTTTTTTTTTTGCATAATATTGTATTTTCTCCGGAAACCCCCCACTGTGCTAAATTTCAAAGCTGTAGCTCGATTGGAAGTGGGTAAGAAATCGATCTCAAGATTTGGGGACGCGGCACTCAAGTTGAATAAAAGCTTATAAAAAAATAGCACACTCATGCTGTCACGTGATGCACGTCAGGCGCCTAGGAGCAAAAAGGATAGAACGTCGCATCACAGAGTAAAACGACATACAGATGATATACGCGTTGACATTTATCATATAATTGTGATAAAATAAAATTAATTCATTTCTAAATTTATAATACAATACAAAAAGGAATCCATAAACATCACAAATGTTCTATGAACTCTTAATTGAATCGATACGATAATACAATACTAAAAGGAAAGGTGTCATTTGATTTGATAATAGAGAAACAGTGAAGAATCAAGTGTTTATATATAAAAGTGACTAATTCATTAAAAGAAAAGCGAATTGCAGGTAAGTATGATGATGAATGAAATGAGTGAATCATTCCCTTAAAGAATGCACAAATGAAAATGAAAATTATTAGCTTTTTTTTTCCTGTTTGCAAAGCTTTTAAATCGATTTCCTGGAGCTTGAATAGTTAGTTAGATTAGATTAACGTTTTAAAGCAACACGAAGGCAATTTAGAGACGACCTCGTAATTTTTAAACCGGGGTCAGATGACGAGGACGGCACCGGAAATGGCACGCTTCTCCAAATTTCCACACCACACCAGGGGGAGGATGTGGAACTTCAAGAATGAATGTATTGAAAAGGGGAGGTGCACAATTTTCAAACGTATATTATACTCTTTTTTACTTTCTCGTATACGAAGTATACAAAGAGAAAGTGTTATAATCGTCAAAAATTCGAACTCGAGATTTTGACAGATCTCCACGTTTTAGACCTCCCTGAGTCCGAAAAACACAATTTTGGAATTATGTCTGTCTGTCTGCGAACACGATAACTCAAAAACTATTAAAGCTACAGGGATGAAATTTGGTATGTGGTCTTTATACAAAATTTGTAGGTTTCTATCAAACTTTGGACAAAATCCGTCCAAGGGAAGTCTGTCTGTATGTCCGTTAATCTGAACGCGATAATTCACAAACTTAAATAGTTAGGTGGATAAAATTAGGTACACATTTTTGTGGTTTCTAACAAATTTTGGACTAAATCCGTCTGTCTGTCTGTATAATCGCATACTTTTGAATGCAATAACTTCTTTAAAAAAGTACCTTGATAAATGAAATTTGGTATGTAGCCTTCTTACCTCAGTGGTAGATTTGTGTCCAATTTTTGTGTCAATCGGTTAAAAAAAAATGTTCAAATTGGAAATTTCGTTTTCTTTATATTGAATCCAGCCTTATTGGCAATCGCGCCGGCTCGTAATTCCGCTTCCGCGTTGGACGACCTTCGGAAATCGTAGTATGACATTTTGCTTATTTTTTTTCTCCACTGCGTTAGGGGTTCTTGTTCGTTTTACTGTCTTTTAGCTTATTTTTTCACTATATGTGTTAGTAGTATACGAGAAAGTTTAGGGGAGACCACTCCCTCTAGTTTTTAAACTAAAAGAATTTAATCAACGGCACAGCGGCAACTTTTGCCGCCTGGGACGAACTTCCAACATACCAGTCTTCCTTTACAAGTTACAGAGAGCACATAAACCTCAAAATGATGTAATAAATTCCAAGGGAATTTCTTTTATTAGTGATGTAATTCGCCGTTCTACGCTCTCGATCTCTGCGGAAAGGTTACGAAATCGCTCGTCACCACCAGTCTTTTTTTCACGCATCGGCAATTTACCAGCAAAAGGCAAAAAATATGAATTACAGTAAAGCATTCCTTATCCATCTTTCAAGGGACTGACGTAAAGCGACGCATAAATGAAAAGACGTAGAATTGTAATTTTAATAAACAACTTTCATTATTACGAATTTAATTATACTAATGCAAATTCATTTAAAAGCATTAACTTAAAACTTTTAAAGATAGTACTAGTATAATAATACTACATAGTATGGACATCAATAATGAAATTTTATTACTAATATAATAGCCCAGATCTGTCTCTCACTGATTCGGTAACGCTCTGACGTCACCAGCAATAAAATTCACGCCATAGCACTGCGAAACGTTTAAACAGCATTATTTCATTGTTAGAGCACCTAAATTTCAGTAATTTTAAATTTTAAAAAGTAATCGTCATTCTAATTTCAAATTTAATAGCCCTAAAATAGTGAAATAAAATTTGCTGTCGATTGATATAAAATTTATCTCTCTATGATTAATAGTTCCCGAGAAATTTTAAATTACATCATTCATATATTTCAAATTAATTTCCGTTTTGTAATAGAAAGTAGTAAATCACGTCAGTGGTATATAACATGCGTGATATAGTTTGGACGCCACGATGCATCTGATTATTTATTGCAATCGTGATGATATAATTTGATAATATATTTTGGCAACGTTAAAATTAACACAACGACATCTGAAGTACAAGGAAAATAGTTAAACAACGAAAAATACTTCACACGGAATGTTGTTTACCAAGTGGTTTTTTGAATAAAGAAATATGTAAATAAAAAAAATATTTCCTGTCATAAAACATACGTTTAATTTATTCGTTTTTAATCAATGTTAAACATTTCTCTCGCATATATATATATATATATATATATATATATATATATATATATATATA
>BGPR01000033.1:1640855-1731484 GCA_013235015.1 Araneus ventricosus | reverse complement strand
TATATATATATATATATATATATATATATATATATATATATATATATTTAAACACGTCAAATTTGACGGGAAATTTCTCGAATGAAGAGGCAATTTGCACCCGTCATG
Source organism: Araneus ventricosus (assembly GCA_013235015.1). Taxonomy (NCBI): domain Eukaryota; kingdom Metazoa; phylum Arthropoda; class Arachnida; order Araneae; family Araneidae; genus Araneus; species Araneus ventricosus. The sequence goes on along the minus strand of BGPR01000033.1, from coordinate 1,731,376 downwards.
CCATGACGGGTGACTTTCTAGTTATTAAATATTCATCATAAACGTGAGAAAAATCACAACTTTACTGATTATCTTGAGTACTAATTATAGTGCACGCAGGTAGGCGTTTAATTAAGAAAATCTTTAACCGTCGTCTGACGTACTGATTGTCTGCGAGTATTAAGTATATCATTATGAATTTGTTGGCTTCTACTTATTTAAACACGAAGGAAGCAAAATAAACTTGTTTAACGTATCAAATAATAAAATGCGAATACTCCATTTAAACGTTTTATTTCTTTCTTTTTTAGAAGAATTTATTTTAAAATGGAAAAATCAGCAAAATTGAAAGAACTACATTTTTCTACTGCTGCCACAAAAAATATAATATGATGAACAAAAATAAAAATGATAATAAATAAATGTTTTAAATAAAAAGAAAACGATATTTACAAACAAATGTTAAATGCTGCGTGAGCTATAATTCAGCCACTACAAATCGATTTAAGTGCATTGAATGTTTTTTCACTATTCTTTTTCGTCGAAAAGTTCGAATTCGAGATTTTGACAAATCTCCACGTTCTAGACATCTCCGAGTCCGAAAAACACAATTTTGGAATTACGTCTATCTGTCTGTGAACACGATAACTCAAAAACTATTAAAGCTGCAGGGATGAAATTTGGTATATGGTCTTTACACATAATTTGTAGGTTTCTACCAAATTTTGGACAAAATCCGTCCTCGGGAAGTCCGTCTGTCTGCATGTCCGTGTCAATGTGAACGCGATAACTCACAAACTTAAATAGTTAGGTGGATAAAATTTGGTACAAATTTTTATCATCAGGAATGTAGGTTTGTATCAAATTTTGGACCAAATCCGTCAAAGGAATGACTGTCTGTCTGCATAATCGCATACTTTCGAACGCAATAACTTCTTTAAACCAGCGGGAGTGGCCTCCCCTAAACTTTCTCGTATACTTCTCAAAAATTTGTCATTTCCCCTCCCCAAGCGTGGATAAAAATTCGAACCTACTGTAACCCAGAATGCAATGACTATCAGAAGGCTTTTCATTGAAGATTGTAGTGATTGTAGAATATTTAGGTGAAGAATCAAATTCAAAGAGATGCATATATACTAAAACTCAGCAATATTTATTTTCTATCACACTCTAGCAAGCTCCGCGAGAAAAGAAAACAGGAGAAAATGACCTCGCTGAATAGCTTGAGCATGCGCAGAGATTTTGCTCCCAGTACGGCAAGTAAACGGGAGTGGTCTCCCCTTAACTTTCACGTATACTTCCCCAAAAAGGTGCTCTTTCCCCTCCCCCCGTGTGGATAAAAAAAATTCCAACCTACTGTAACCCAGAATCTAATGTTTCAGAAGGTTTTTCATTGTAGATTAAAGTGATAGTAAAATTTTTAGGTAAGGAATCACATTCAAACAGATGCGTACCGATTAAAACTTCCACTTTTGCCAGCTCAAGGGCAAAGTGACGTAATCCTTCCGCGTGCACAGAGATTGCTACCAGTACGCATGCGTATGGAGAATTAGATTAGAAAAATTAATGATGCAATTTGACCGCCTTTTTTTAACCGATTGAAACGAAATTTGGGCACAGATCTATAATTAATGTTAGCAACCGTCATATCAATTTTTGTTTATCTAAGCCAAAGGGTTTAGGAGATATAATTTTTACAAATATGAGATTATACAGTTCGACAGACAGTCAACCCTTTGACAGATTTGGTCCAAAATTTGATACGGACCTACATTCATGATGATAAAACTGTGTGCCAAATTTTATCCATCTAGCTATTCAAGTTTTTGAGTTATAGTGTTCACATGACCGCGGGCAGACAGATAGACAGACTTCCCGTAGACGGATTTTGTCCAAAATTTGATAGAAATCTACAAATTACGTGTAAAGATCACATACCTAATTTCATACCTGTATCTCTAATAGTTTTCGAGTTATTGTGTTCACAGAAACACAGACAGACAGACATAATTCCAAAATTGTGTTTTTCGGGCTCAGGGAGGTCTAAAACGTGGCGATTCGTCAAAATCTCAAGTTCGAAGTTTTTGACGAGTACAATACTTTTTCTTTGTATGCTTCGTATACGAGAAAGTAAAAAGTACTTTGATAATTCAAAATTTGGTATGTAGCCTTCTTACCTTAATGATAGATTTGTGTCCAATTTTTGTGTCAATCGGTTAAAAAAAGGCGTTCAAATTGCAAATTTCGTTTTCTTTATCTTGCACCGAGCCCTGTTGGTAATCACGCAGGCTTCTAATTCCACTTACGCGATGGACGACCTACGGAAATCGTGGTATGACGCTTCGCTTATTTTTTCTTTATTGCGTTAGGGTTTCTTGTTCGTTTTACTGCCTTTTAGCTTATTTTTTTCTTTACATGTGTTAGGAGTATGCGAGAAAGTTTAGGGGAGACCACTCCCGCTTCTTTATTGGAGTTGTAGGTGGCGCTTCAATTGCGCATTATCTTACAAATGGAAACATACGTAAACAATGATAATAATGAGGCTATTTAGCAATGCTATTTTATGTGCTATTAACATTGTTGGTAAACAAAGTAATTGTAAACAGTGGCTTAGAGTAACAATATTTCAACAGTGCTATTTTATGTGCATTATCATTGTTGGTAAGCAAAATGATTTTAAACAGTGGCTTAGAGTAACAATACTTCATAATTATGTTAAACAACATCGTCATTTGCGAATCTGATATTTAAGAATTCGTGTGCTCTCTGATCATATCTTTGCGACATTTGATATAGTCACTGCGAGTGCGATTTATTGCGTTTCTCTTCGACGCTCTCTCTTAACTGAGCTTGCTGCTTTCTCTTATTGAAAGATTGTATTGTTTTATTTGAGTCTGAGCATCTGATTGAGACGATGGGTGGAAAGCTGAGTTGCATTCCGAAACGGAAAAAGTATGGATACTTGGAAGACTTTTATTCTTCCGAAACTGAAATTGCATCTAAGCAGAATTTATCTTCTGATGATGCTATAATTTTTGATCTTGCAACTGCAGGACAATCTGGTATTGAAATGAAAAATTCTAATGACTGCTTAGTTCTCGAAACTCCCGGGGATGAGATCTTGAAAAACAGTGATGACGCTCAAACTTTGGAGCATTTGGATTTTGCGGAAACAGAAACTAACATTTCCGATACTTCTGATGAACTTTCTAATACTGGAACGATTGTAATGAAAGATAACGAAGAAACAACCACTGAATATGTGGTCTCTGATTTACCTTATACAATTCTTGACCATAAGGATTCTGCCACGGCTGATTTGCTGCACCATCAAAAGTTATTGCAAAAAATACACAAATCAAAATTGGCTGATTCTTCGAAGTTATTACTGAAATGGCAAAATTCTTTACAAGCGGGAATGATAGAAAAGCAAAAAGATAAATGGGTGAATATTGCCAAATCGAAAGAATTTCAAATGTTGGCTTTTGCTAAGCAACAAGAACTTCGACAATTATGGGAGCGAACACTTTGCTCTGTGCAATTGCAATAATTGTAAAATAAATTTACATTTCAAACTTTCTTAAGAAAGTCTTGCCCACTGATGCTAGAATCTTATATTAATGGAATACTGTCTGAGGAATAAATGCTGAACTTTCATTGGCCTACAAATAAATGAATGAAAATTACGGAATTGAAAGCTTTTTAAATGGTGCCACTTGCTAAGCAATAAAAAGGAAAAATATAGGAGCGAAAACTTTGCTTGTGAAACAGTTATCAAATAGATTCCTGCGCCTGCCACCTCTTAATGATTCCTAAAAGCTGCCGCTAAATAAATCCTTCTGTTCCTTTCCAATTTTTGACATCGTCTGTCTTGCTGTCTTCTGCTTCTGTTGCTACTGTGACTCTCATTGCGACTACTGACACATGCTGAAGTGTATTGGTCTTTATGAATGGAAATATATATGAAAAACACCGACGAATGATTTCATTTTGCTGAAACGGGCAAATCTTTGAGAGTCCTTCCTCCGTTTAACTGTGTGCCTGCGACAACTTTCACTAACTACTTTGTTGATTGTAACATCGGACATCAATGCTATTGCTGCTCTGTGCCTACGATGACTTTTATTAACTGTCTTGTTGGCCGTATGCTGTTGCTTTTGAGTCTACAACTGTTATTTACTGAAATTTGATAAACTTCTATGTATTTCTGATACAGTGACAACTATACCTACTGCATATTTTGGAGTTTCATTGATTGGCTTGTCTTCCTTAGCTGGCCGCCACTATTAACTTTGTTTCTCTAGATATCTTGTCTTCTTCTTCTGGTGCTACTGTGACTCTCGTTACGACTACTGACACCTGCTGAAATTTATTGGTCTTTTTGAATTACCAGAAAGCACTGACGAACCATTTCATTTTGCTGAAATGAATCAATCTGTGAGAACATTTCCACCATTTCCTTGTGTGCCTGCAATGACTTTCATTAACTAGCTTGTTAACTGTAACATTGATACTCCTGCTGCTCTGTTGTTGGGTTGGTTGTACATCGATACTGCTGCTGCTGCTGCTTTTGAGTCTACAACTGTCATCTGCTGACATTTGACGAACTCCTATGTATTTCTTATACAGCGACAATTATCTAATGCAAGTTTTGGAGTTTCTTTGACTGGTTTTCTTCACTAGCTACTGTACCTACTACGACTCAATCTTTTCAGCTGGCTTGTCTAATGCTTCTCTTTGATACTGCTTCCATGCCTATACTGTTTGTTATAAATGCTGAAAATTGTAATGATATACTTTCCCCTACTGATAATGAAAGTCTGTTTTGTTACTACTGACAGAACTTCGATTCTGGACTTGAGTTGATAATTCTGCATCTGCTGCTTAGTTGTTAAAATTGCTACAGTTTAATTTTCTTGTCAAAACTTTTAATAAATTTATTTGGACTGAAGAAAACTAAAGATTCATAAAATGAATGCTTTAAAACGTTGAAGTAATTTGTACTGAATTCAACAGAATTTCTAATAAATATTGCATTATGTTATATATTTTTTTACACATACAAAAATTTAATTAGCAATAAAAATAAATAAATAAATAAAAATGTGCTCGCTTTATTTATTGTGTTAGCCAATATTTTTACCATTTTGTTTCCTGCCCCTCTCTCTCTCACACACACATACACTCACTTACAAAAAAATCTTCAATATTTATAGGAAATTCATAAAAAAAGTGAAACATCGAATGATAAGTAAGTTAGAGTAAACATAATTTTAAATACCAATAAATCAGGTAGATAAAGACAACTTTTGAATCTTTATATTTTTAATTTATATTACTTTTGCAGTTTAAATGTAGTCCTCATTAATTTCACAAGTTCGCGTTATAAAGAATAAAAATTAAATACCTAATAAAGAAATGCTTGTGAAAAATAGTTAAAGATCACGAAATTAAAGATAATAATCTAGTTCAGTTTAAACAACGCATTAAACTTCAATTTAGAGTTTGAAATGTAATATTTATAAAACAGTATAGTTAAGAAAGAGAAATTTGTCACTTCAGGAAATGAGTTGAAATTTCTGTTTGATGTTACACAGAACAAGTGAAAATATTTGTTATGCAAACGCACATTTCGTGCTAAAATGATGATACGAAGGGAATGAACAGATATACATAAGAACAATGCAATATATATATACACGCCACACAAACTTTAGGAAATTTGACCCACCACTGTAGATTTAAGACATTCGCTACAGGACGCTCGTCATGGCGAACAGCATTCATCAGTACTCCATTTCCATTTGTCCTAAAAACTGGTTTCCATTCCACTCATTACAGTCGAAAAATTTAGGCAAGCCATTCACGGATGTTCCAAAGTTTGTTTTGACACACCTTGTTTGAGAAGTTTTAAAGTCTCAGATTTACTCCCACCCAACTTCTCCTCCCCGACACGGCGGATTTCCACGTTTACTTTCAACATGACTTAAGCTTGGCATTCACGTGAAGGGTAGGCTATGCAATTTGTCAAAGACCGGTTTTTTCCACCCTTTCAAGTCGAAAGATTAGGCACGTCATTCACGGAGGCTCCAAAGTTTGTTCTGATACACCTTGTTTGAGAAGGTTTAAAGTCCCAGAGTTACTACCACCCACCCTCCTCCCCCCCGATCCGATCCCTCCTTCCGATTTTACTTTCAACATGATCTAGCCTCGTCGCGGGGTCCCAATCTCGGCAGAACCTTTATTTTTCCGCTACCCTTGCAGCGAGTCCTCAAAAGGCCATCCGGTCATACCACTCAGAATTCAAACTACAGTGACCTCTCACTTATACGCTCCCTTTTTGTTCTGCTTCTAGGAATGCATTCCCTCGCCCTTCCCCATTGTTCAGATTCCAGGAACACATTCCTTTACCTTATACACAGGGGTGTTTACTTGGAGGTTCTTGTGATTGACATCAGTAATGTATTACCGCCAAGAGAAAAACCATAGACACCAGACAAGCCTATGGCGGGCGTTATGGAAACGGGATATTTCACTGCGTTTTGGGGGTGAAGGAAAGGGCTTTACTTCATTTGGAGCAGATAGAACCGACGGAAATCTCGTTTTGCTTTGTATTACGATCGAAAACGAATGAAGTATGCTTAGTGCGCCAAATGTTATGGTTGATTTTATACCCGTTTACCTCCTTTCTTTGACTCATCTGCTTGCGGCAACCCTGTCCAGGGTTTTTCTCCTGGCAGTAGGACAGTCAAAGTCGCATTTATACAGCATCCAATTAGAGAGGTTAGTACGGTGGAGAGATATACGGTGGGGTGATATACTTTAGAGGTTACACGTGGCACTGATCGCTAACGAAAGAGCCATCTTTGGAGTTTTTGTTAGATGATTACGTTTTAAAATGGCGAAAAGAACAAAACTGTCGCTTTCGCTTAAAATCGATGTTATTAAAAAATTCGAAGAAAATCCTTGCACCTAGGAAAAAGCTTTAGCGGAGCATTTTAATGTCCCAGAATCGACATTGAGAGGCATTTTTAAAAAATCGGGAGGCGATAATAGTAGCTCATCGGGAATGTGGATTTCAGTCGAAGAAAAGAAGCAGAATTCAAGGCGGAAAGTTCGAAGAATTTGAGAAAGTTTTGGTGCTATGGTTTAAAGAAGCTCGTGCCTCGAACGTTGACGTTGAGATTTTAAGGGAGAAGGCCGTACAGTTGTTAAAGAGTTTTGAAATGGAAAACTTTTCTGCATCATGGATGGGTTGAAAAATTCAAAAATAGGCATGGCTTGGTAACTCGTGTCCTTTCTGGGGAAAGTGCGAGTATCAATGAAGGAACTGTAGAACAGTGGAAAGAAGACTTGGCTACTTTAGTAAACGGATACGAACCGAAAAACATCTACAATTGTGAAGAAACTGTACTTTTTTATAAACTGATGCCCGACAGAACCTTAACATTCAAGGGAGAAACCATGGGGAAAAGTAAAAAATCTGGGGGGAAAGAAGTAAAGAAAGACTAACTGTCTTGCTGTGTTGCAACGCCGATGGTTCGGGAAAATCCCCGTCATTGGTCATTGGCAGATAAAAAAAAACTCTCTGCTTTAATAACGCGAAGAAGCTTCCTTGAGACTAAACTAGTAACAAAACGGCGTGGATGACATCGTACATTTTCTTGGATTTCGTTCATAAATTCCACAGGAAAATGGAAAAAGAAAAACGGAAAGGTCTCTTATTCATGTGGGTCAGAGTTCTGCTCACCCACAAGATTTTCTAACTTTCAGCAACACGAAAGTTGCGTTTTTTCCTGCGAATTGCACGGGCAAGATTCAACCATTGGATCTGAGTGTCATTCGTTGTGTGAAAGTGCACTACATAAAAACTTTAATCCGTCTACTTCTGGCAGCGTCAGAAACAAAATGTGCAACGAAAGACGAATTGAAGCAAGTTACTGTCCTTGATGCAATTCATATGTTGTGCTCATCATGGAGAAACATCACTGAGAAGTGCATTAAAAGCTGCTTTAAAAAAGCAGGATTTCCGTTTCGAGCAGAAAATGAATGTGAGGAGACAGAAAATGAAAATGTAAATTGTGAAAATGACAAATTTAGAAGATTGTCATACTGAATTCTGGTGGACTCGCTACGTGTACTTTCAACGAATTCGTTGATGCAGATGAAAATTTAATAACAGCTCAATTGCGGGAAATTGGAGACATTGAAGCTGAAATAAATGGTGGTGAAGAAGATGAAGAAAAGGACAACGATGATGAAGAAGATGCGGCAAAAGTTCCCTCAACTCACGCAGTAGCGTTAGAAACATTGGAAACTGCGTGACTATTTTCAGTTCAATTCCGGAAGTGAAGGAACTGCTTCACTTCTTGATGAACTTGAAAAGATTCTTTTTGAAAATTCACGGAAACAAAAACAATCCTCGATTGTAAATTATTTTGTGAGAGAGTAATAGGAGTAAAACGATATTTATGTATGCAAGCATTTCCATTTTCGTTGTGTTCTTAAAAAATAATTAACGGAAGTTATACACGCATTTGCATTTTGAAATCAATCTTATTTACATTTTTCGGTAGTATATACATAGTATTAATTAACAACATATTGATGTTTCGCTTTTAAGCTCCCTTTTGTGGTTTTTCACTTATGCGCGTCTCTCACTCATGCAAGTTTTTTTTTCGCTGTCCTCTACTCCCACGCATAAGTGAGAGATCACTGTATTCGGACTTCCAAACATCCAATCCATTTGCGCCAATTTTCATCGGTTTCTCACACTGACGAAAGGTTTTTCCTTCCCGTGTTCCAAAAATCGCAGAGTGGAACAGTGCTGAATGCCCCGCTTTAGTCTCTTTGCGGGGTCCCAATCTAGGCAGTGGTTTTGTTTTTCCGCTACCCTCGCAGCAAGGAGTCAAAAGACCATCCGGCCATTCCAATTTGATTTCAAACTATTCGGAATTCCAACACTTCCAATTCTCTAAGCCAAATTTCATAGCGTTTCCACATTGACGAAAGGGTTTTCTTTCCCGTGTTCCAAAAATCGCGGAATGGAACAGCGGTGAATGTCCCACTTTAAGCTTTGTTCCAACAATCAGCGGCTTGGTTATTCGAGATCATATTTGCACCAATAACTGCACCAACTACCGATCCAGCTTATCCTAAAGCTCTAATGCTTGTCACGTCAATATTTACTCATGATGTATGGCCAAAACACTTGATACAACTGAAGGTAATATGATGATGATTGTCTTATGTTTTGTGAGTTCCAAAACGTCGTTCTAAACATCAGAAGTATTAACTGTCGCATACGATAGGCACATCCTAAATCTCACAGGCGTATGAATTAGCTTTTCTCAAAGCCCCAGATAGCATGCATACTTGCAGCAAGTTTAATTTTTTTTATATTAGCTTGTCATCACAAACTTTACGCAACAACTTTGCAATGAGCTTCCTGCAAAGTAACAAAGCATAATCGATCACCCTCTTTGCATTGCAAGTTTGCTGTAAAGTTGATTCGGCACACTTACACACAACGACCTGGATACAGTTGTATATATCTGGTTTTGATTTTTGTCTCTGTTTTAAAAAACATCCGATTTTCAATAGCATTTCCTAGACCGTCCTTCTTTTTATTAATTCAATAAATCAGTGATAATTTGAAAAAACTAACTAGGTCTTTTTATAAAAAAAATTGCTTTTGAAAAATTCTCCATCTTTTTACTAAATATAGAGCTCGCACTGTACAGAAAAATATATATCGCCGCGCTGAAATTTTAACGTCCATAAACAAAACTAAACCTAAAAATCAGTCAATGTTTGTCAGGGGTGGCGCCAGAGGGGGGACAGAACATCAGAAGTATTAATTGTCGCATACGATAGGCACATCGCAAATCTCACAAGTATATGCATTAGCTTTTCGCAAAGCATGGCCTGTTACTTCCTGTGCTCTTTGGGTAATCCTCGTACATCGATTGACGCTTAAAAAAAATGCGCACAAATGAAGGCGGTCTAAGTAGTACATTTAGTAAAAAATAAAAAATGTTAACAACTATTAATATGCATTAAAATTTTACACAAATTTTCAGGATTAGTTTTAGGTTTGAGGCAAAGAGAATCTGACCCCAGACAGCATATGTACACTTGCAGCAAGTTTGATTTTTCTTGATATTATCAAGTTTGTCATGACAAATTTGATGTGGCAACTTTGCAGCAAACTTCCTGCAAAGTAACAAAGCATAATCGACCAACCCAATTGCAAAACAAGTTTGTTGTGAGGTTGTTGGCAAACTTCACACCACTATTGCAAAACATGTTTGCTGCAAAGATGATATAGCACAATTACAGATAATCTTTGTCTCTGTTTTAAAAATCACCTGATTTTTAATAGCATCTTCTAGACCTTCCTTCTTTCTATTAATTCAATAAATCAATGACAATTTGTGAAAAAACTAACTTTGTTATAAATTTTTTTTGAAAAATTCTCCATCTTTTTACTAAATATAGAACTCACTCTTTACGAGTCTATTCTGCTACCCCCGGTTGGGTTGGGAGACGTCACTTTTTCCGCACGTTAACAACGGGAAATGTGACATCTCCCAACCCAACCGGGGGTACCAGAATAAACCCCTTAAAGAAAATTATATATCGCCTTTTTCTTAATGTTGAAATTTTAACGTTCATAAACAAAATTAAACCTAAAAAAAAGTCAATGTTCTTTCAAAAATAATAACTTACATTTTGTCCCATATTTTTAAAAGTAATTACTTTTGAACTCTAATTTCATAATTTATTCTACTAGCAAAACGTAGTTATTAGCGAAAATCGCTCTCTTTTTGACTTCAAATCCTATTCTTAACTCCAAATTTAAAAAATTAATGAAATCAAGAAAACAGTTTAAGATAAATGGTATAGATGAACGATCTATTAGCGCAATCTGTCTCCTTCTCTCAGAGTCTAGCTGGGTGAGTGGTTAGGACGACAGGTTTAGGAAGCGGGATGTCGCGGGTTCTAATCCGAGGCTGTCTTCATACTCTGTTTTTGCTATAGTTTGACCCGTGGTGACTAACTCGTTTGCGTAAACTTGTTTCAAGCCTGCACTCTTGCCGTGCCAACCTTGCTGCAAGTTTGCAGATTTGCAGAGGAAGAGTGCTGCAACTTTGCTGCAAACTAAAATTGCTATTTGGGACATTACAAACCATATGAGAGTGACAGGTACAAAGAATACTGCACTTTCAAAAAATATAAGGTACATATCCTGCTTATTGTAAATTAAAAATTGTTTGTAATTAGCCCATGTTAAAGACCCACGCACAGAGCCTTTTTTAGACAACATTTCACTGAAGAAATCTTGTCTGAGAAAGCATTTGAATCGCCATCATTTGATCTTTTCATTTGAAATGCATTCATCTGCTTTCCAAAACTAACCACTTTCTAGAAATGGTAAAGGAAAAAAAAGTGTTTCAAATGGTCACTGCCCATTTTCAACTTCCTTTGCTGTAAAATACCGTTATGGAATCATATCAGGAAATAAATAAACATAGATTTAATGAATGGATTATTAAACTGCGAATTTTGAAATGTTTTTTCTTTCTTTCTGTCCTGTGTGTTTTTAACTTTTAAAACTCCTAAATAATGGCTATCTGTTATATATTTTTTTATCATTTGCAGATGATTAATGAAGAAAAAGATTTTAAAAAATTGGAAAGAGGAACCAACAAAGAAATATTCATATCGCATGAAGGTTGGAAACGACAGTCACCAATTTTTAGAATCGGTGTCCTCGCAAGCTAAGTGATGTCGGGCTTTCGATTCAAGTGTTTTATTTCCATTAAATTCATGTCTGAAGAATCTTCGTCCACGTGATATAAAGCAAAGAACGTGATTGGTTCTCCTCTTCTCCAAATGTCATTTACTTCATACAAAAGTGAAGAACTGAAATGTAATAAAAAATAAGTAAATAATAAACAACACGTGAAGAGGAATGTATTTTGTTGACTTCCGAAGAGTTTCTACTGTTTCCAGAAGTTCAGGGGCGTTTTGACAAGTGTGCTTCCTGAAAATGCTCAATATATTTTTGTATTTCTTTTGAAGATATTTTATTTTTGCGATGCTTCAGACAGGTTTTTAAAATTGTTTGTAAGCATTATGTCTTTGAATATGAATCTTAACAATAATGCTGTCTCGAGCTTGTTGATCTTTTTGTGATAACATTCAAAGTGATATTTAATCTATTTTTGTTATTTTCCCTGTTTTATTTCAGCATTGCCACACTGTATAGCAATATTAATTAAACAGTATTAATTACTTGGTATTCTATTATCAAATATTTATAACACACTGTACAATGTGGAATTCAAAAATTTATGGCAAGACTAAAACGTAAATAAACTGGGTGATTATGTTCTCCGACATGTCCAGAGTTTTTTAAAATAGTCTTTCAAATTGAAAATTTTATTTTTAATGGGTTGTCACTTCAGTTTTATAATTTTATTTGACCAAAACCTTACGTTATACTGCACTTGCTTGCTATCTGATCTTTCAATGATTCTTACGTTATTATTTTTTAAGACTAAATTCGAAATAACATTACCTTGATTTCTGCTGGTGACCATAACATATTAACGAATTTTTCAATTTTTTATATAAGAAAATTTTTTCAGTTATAACCATTGGTTTGTTTGATGTGGAATTATCTATGAATAACATCATATGTTTATTGGCTATATTTATTTTGAAATAATTGTCCTGAAATTTGTAAAAAAATTTTAAACTTTGATTGTTGTCATATGTTGTGTTGTTATTCTTATTTTTCAATTTTCTGAACTAATATTGCTTTTTTAAATTAAAGTATAGACTGTTCAACTTCAGTGTGCTTATCAAACTTCTCTAAACTTTTTTTTTTATTATTTTAAAAGTGTGAAGAAATGTTCCATTCATGAAGTTAAAGTTTGTAGTAGCATTTCTTAATTAACTCTGTTAGTCAACAAAATTCTCTGTACCATTCTTGGACAGCTCTTGTAAATTTTTATGTCCTAATTAATTTAATATAACTGAAACATTATCATAATTGAATCTTGTAATGACTGTCCAAATGAGAGTCGTGTTGAATTGTTTATTCTGCATTTTTGGTTTGCTTTATAAGAACTAAAATGTCAGAGAATCTAGAGAATGCATGAGAGTCTAGAATAATTTTTCTTTGGCAAAAGAGAGAATCACTTGCAATAAAAATTGACTCTCTCTTTTGCCAAAGAAAAATTATTTTACATAGAATTTGTTTTTTGGCTTTATTTTTATTTGTTTTTTTTAATACTAAAAATAAAGTTAATAAGTTAATTCAACAAAAAATTGTATACATATGAATGCTTTGAAATAAAAATATGCTTCAAGAGGTTGCATGAAATACTGAAATGGAAGGTTGATTAGCTGACACTGGGTTTTCATACACAAGTTACAAGCATGAGAATTGTTTCTATTAAAATAAGAATTAATAATTGCATTCTTTTGTGACATTTAATTTTGATAACACCGAACATTCAGTTTATTTAATAGTAAAAGAAAAGAAATTATCACAAAATTTTTATGGAAGCCTTTTCATTGTTTGTAGTATTTATATATGTATTTTTTCGTTATATGTTAACTTAGTTAACCTGGAGTTTACGGTGCCCACTTACTTTGTTCCTCTTAGGATCGCCAACTCTTTGCCGCCAAGAACGGAGATGAAAGAACAATTGTTTTGCTTGCATAATGATGTTTTTAATGCGCGAGGTTTGCACATGCGCGGAAATTGATCTTCTCATCTGTGTTTTGCACATGGCGCGATATTAAAATTCGTTTTGATTGGTTTGTTCCGTTCATGTGATTGGTTGATCCAATTGAATTTGATTAAAAAATCGTTTGGAATTCTTTGGTTTAATTTTTTTGAAAAATCGTTTGGAATTCTTTGGTTTAATTTTTTTGAAAAATCGTTTGGAATTCTTCCGTTTGATTTTTGTCTGATTTTATCACTTCGTTACATGCGGTTCACTACTGCTATAGTTGATTATGACTACGAAGTGTCGGAAAAAGAATAGCGAGAAGAAATTTTTCAAGTTTTATCTACACTTTTCTCGTTTTTGAACATTTTCATTCACTTTACGTTCAGAACTGTGTATGCTATTCTGTGTTTTCGCTTCTCAATAAATAAGCCTAGCTACTAGTGTCCCGCTTTGCAGAAAGCGAAGCCGCTGATGTTTTTTTAAGTTAAAAAACTTTGCTCGGAACCCACATGCGATGCCGCATGCGGGAATTCTCTTTTTCGGAATAAAAAAAAATAGATGCCCAACATTTAGTGAAGAAGCGAAGCTACTAGTGACCCGCTATGCTGAAAGCGAAGCCGCTGATGTTTTTTTAAGTTAAAAAAAAATTGCCCGGAACAAGCTTAAAATGACGACGAGTAAGATGACGAGTATAGCTCGTCATAGTTTTTCATACTATGTTTCACCATTCCATGATTAAATCTCACTATATAATAATACAGTTATATACAGTGCGATTTTTGTCACCCAGGTTAGAACATTCTGGCACTGCTTGCAACTTCATCATTATATGTGAATATATAAAATCTCTGTTAAACATTGCTTTAGGTCCCAATTTTAATATTTATTTTACTTCTCAGAATGAGTTAAAAAGTTAATGCCAGCAAAACATAAATTTTCAAAATTTGTTTTAGCTTGGAAGGTTCTGGTGAAAAATATTTTATTTGTTAGGCAATTATTCTCATTATTGAACAATTTTATCTAAGTGTACACATGAGCTGCTTATATTATTATGAATAAAGCTGTCATTAGAATCTTGGAGGTTTGCATTTTTAAAAAGGAAACAAGAATTTGATGGCTTGTTTTAAGAATGTTCTTCTTTATGTCCATTTTTTCCTTTGTTACTACAATGCTTATTTAATCTGAAAGAGCTACTCCCCCCCAAAACATTAATTATAAAAATTAATTTAAAAATTTATATTGCAAATTTTAATGAAATGATTTAGTTTAAGATAATTTTCTTAGCAACTTTTGCCTACAGAATTGAAGAACCTAAAAAGTAAAGGTTATATGAAAATTTTCACTATTGCATTAATTTTTTTATGTAATTTTAATCAGTGTCATGACCTGCAATTTAAGAAGTACTGCAGTACTTCAAAATTTATTTTGACTGGATGAATGTTGGATAAAAAAAATTTAAGTTTATTTATTATTTTTCTTTCCTTTCTTTCTTTTTAAACATTAGAAATATATTATTTTAATAATTAATATTGAAATAGGTGCAAGCAGTTTTTGCTATGGAAAAACACGACAGTTCAGAGAAAAATATTGAAAAAATCAATATGAAGGATGATGGTTCCAGTTCTGTCATATCCGACACTGATGAAGATCCTTCGTTGCGTCCCTTAGTGACATGTAGAGAGAGGCTCTGCAAACTTTTTGAATCTCACAAGTTTCAGGTATGATAAATTTTTTAAAAATTATGTATTAGTATTTTAATTTGTAATGTGTATTCATTTGCTATTTATTACTCATTTTTAGAATTTGAATTTTTAGAATTTTCTCAATTGAAAGCCATTTCAATTGAGAAAATAGATGGATTAAAACTTTGTTTTTCTGTGATTAGCAATTAACATACTTTTCTATTGGGGGCAGCTGTTTTCAGTAAGCATGAATATTATCTACTGGTGTATATCAGTTTCAAGACTAGCTTTGTTGAGTGAAAAAAAAAAAAAAAAATGCAGTACTGGGTTATGCTTGCAGTGACAATAAAATCCTAGCAGAATATATATAGCAGAGTATATTACTGACATTATGTTAACATTAGGAGATTATTAATATAATAGCCCAGATCCTCCGATAACACTCTGACGTCATTAACAATAAAACTCGCGCCATAGCACTGCAAGACATTAAACAGTATTATTTCATTGTCAGAGAACCTAAATTTTAGTAATCTTAAATTTAAAAGAGTAATTGTCATTCTAATTTCAAATTTAATAGCTCTAAAATAGTGAAATAAAATTTTCTATTGATTGATATAAAAGTTATCTCGCTATGATCAATAGTTCCCAAGAAATTTTAAATTATATTAATCCTATATTTCAAATTAATTTCCATTTTTTTAATAGAAAGTAGTAAATTACATCAGTGGTATATCATGTGCGTGATATAGTTTGGACGCCAAATTGTATCTGAATGCAGTCATGGCAATGTTGTTTTCTTGTCAAGAATTAAATTAGCCACCAGTGACGTGAATCTACCATTCGTTCTCAACTGCCGCCAGTTCCCGTTAAATCCAACTTACACGATGACTATCAACAAATTACAGGGGCAAACCTTCGATCATGTTGGAATTTACCTCGATGAGCTTGTCTTTTCACATGGACAGCTTTATGTTGCACTTTCAAGGTCTAGGATTCCCAATCATGTTAAAATTTACACAAAGACATCTGAAGTACAAGGAAAATTATTAAACAACGAAAAATATTTCACACGGAATGTTGTTTACCAAGAGGATTTTTGAATAAAGAAATATTTAAATAATATGTAAATAAAAAAAATCCTGTCATAAAACATGTTTATTTTATTTGTTTTCAATCAATGTTAAACATTTCTCTCGCATATATATCTATTTAAACACGTCAAATTTGAAGGGAAATCTCTCGAATGAAGAGGCAATTTGCACCTGTCAAACCATGACGGGTGATTTTCTAGTTTCTTAAGATAGTGCGATTAATATAACCACAGATAACCACATGCATATAATTGCTAAAACACCACCATAGCATCTTGTAGTATTAATACAGGGATCATGGCACACAACCTTACAAGACCATAACAAGGCAATCCTAGGTGCTTAGCAGAATTGCTGAAGCTATGCACCTCTTACATTTTTGTTAACTTTTCATCCCTCTGTGCCCCTCATCCCCAACCCTGGAAAAACTATCTTCTTGAATTTTTTTTCTTACACAGATTTAACAAATTTTATATCCTAGTATATAAAAATTTTCCTCATCTGGCCTATCATCCCCTAGCAAGGCGAAGTTCAGTTACTAGCTATCTATAGGCACAACTAACTCCCCTCAGAACAAATAATTATAATCTAATTTTTGAACCTTGTTTTATTTAATGGTCATTTTTGCACCCCCTTTGTGCCTGTTCCCTTGAGGGGCAATCTCGCCACCTGCTTGGTAGGCCAAGATTACAGGTCACTGTCGCTGCATGCACAATTCTGTACTCTGATATTTTTGGTATTCTATAGGGCTAGTCCCAGAACTTTCCGATACTCTTATGTGTGTATTCTAAATGTGAGATGCAGCCTTAATATAAATGGCAACAATACTTTACATAAAAGTTTTATAAAATTATGAAAGATATTCCACTGCATGAGGTTACTGTATTTGATACCTTTTCATTAATGTAAGAATTACCCTTTCATACTGTTTCCTAATGTAAGAATGCCATGATAAATTTTGCGTGCAAATATAAAATACTAGCTGAAAACTCGGCATTGCTCAGAACCCATATTTTTTCGTATAGGGGCCTCATGTTTTTTTCCCCCCTAAAAATATTGTCACCAACTTTTCCCAACAAATGTAAATCTTTGAATCTTTTCTTGTTGAATTAAAACTTTCAAATATAGCCTTTTTATCACCTTAAAACAGTATGATTTGAATGAAAATGCGAGAAAATTAAAACATTTATTTTAAGCAATAATATATTTAAAAAACTAATACAGCTTTACAATGCACAAATATATTTATACTGTATAACTTGGTTCCTGAGAAGCTTCTAAATAAAATGTTTTATAACTTGGAAGTCAAAGTCACTTGAGAACAATTCTCACTCAAAAGAATTTCTCTGAAGAATGCTTGAACAAAAAGAATACTTTTAAAATCAGTTAGGGGAATAAAAAACTAAATATAAATACTCTATTAATACTATAAATAAAGTCAAACTGAAACTCAAATATGAAAGAGCATTTTTCTACTCTTTTTAAACAACTCTGCCATATCAACTTTAATATTCTCATATTTGTGAAATTTAAATGAAACATCACGTTGTAACTAAGCTAACATCATTGGATATTTGAGTGCATATTAAAAGATACAATATAAAAATGGAAGTTAAGTACTTTGTACGAAATAACAACGGAAGTAAGAAGTCTACCTTCACCAAAAAAAAAGCAATGTTTTCTTAGTGTTAACAGTGGTAAAAACATGTGAATAAAGGATTTGATGAAACGATAAATTAGTTTGAATTTTATTTTATAACAATAAAGGCATGGTTGCAATTTGAATTTGAAATGAATTTTGAAGCATTAATTACAGAAGAAATTATACAACAATTAAATTGGTAACATTAAAAAGATAATTTTTATCTCTTTTAGGTGATGTAAAAATAATTTTCGTACCATAAGTCTAAAAATAAAAAAATCTGAAAATAGCTTAATTTTTGTTATTTAATTAAATAAATAAAAATCTAATTCGAATTTTAAAATAATTTTTGCGGCATTAGCTCCCTCTTGGGCTAATCCATCACTGTGCCAAATTTGGTCATCGTAAGTCCAATGGTGTGGACGTGCATGAAGACCCAAAAAACGAACGAACACACACACAGTTTCCTCTTTTATATATATAGACTTGCAATATTTTCTTCTTATATGCAGAAATAGCTTAGTGTATTAAAAATATAAGAGTTAACAGCTCTAACAATGCATTCTTTCTACAAATATAAAAATGAAATTGTCATCTCATTATTTCAGTTGTTTCTGCAGAGATGATGAAAGCTGCTAAGCAAAGGTTGCTGCTTGCCAAAAAATTGTTTCAGAAAAGCTTCTTTTAAACAATATTATTTTTTGAAAATCTAATATATGTTTTTGTGTGTTCATTCTGACAAAAATTTCAATACATATGTTTATCTACTTGAGTTGCTTTGCTTATCACTCTAAGAAATATGTGTGACTGTCAGTATTTTGTGTGTTGCTGTTTATGTGATTATTTTCATCTTTGAAATTAATTACCTCAATATTACAAAATTTCATAGTTTAGAAAGCCTTTAGACCCATGGAGAAATTTTTGAGCAATAGTCCGTATTTTCATTCTCTGCATGTAGAATACTTGTACAACTTTTAAAAAAAGTGTACAGTGCTTTTAGCATATCCATTTAAATTATTTACATCTTTAAAAAATGCTATTTCTGAATCAGTAGAAATCTTTTTTTTTGTGCTATGTTGATAATCTTAGTTTTGTTAAATCTTAATGTGATTTAAGAGATAACTCCACCACAATAAGATTGCTTAATGATCATGCAGACACAATAGGAAAAAAAAATGCAGTTTATTCTTAGTTTTTTTTTGCCGATCTTACTATCATTACTCTCTTTCTATTTTGCAACAGTAGATAAGTAATGAAGAGATATTGAACAATAATGAAGAATTGATAACAAGACATGTTTTGTTGATTTCAGATTTCAGAATAAATGTGACTTCAGCATTTCACATTTGAACTAAACAATTCCTTTTTTTTAATAGTATAAAATATTCCAAAATGAGTTAATACTCCAGCTAAAATGATAAATTCCCACAGATGTTGCCTTTCTTCATTTTTTTTTATTGAAAACAAATCTGTATATAAATTCATGTTTAAGCTAGTTTAATACATACTTCAAAATGTGCAAGTATTTAAATTATTATCTTTCACCTTTAAATGGCAATATAATATTTGGATGTCCAATCTATTAGCATATAGCACTGACATCGAGAGTTTAGGGCATAGTTTAGTGCATATGTTCTCTGATAGAGAACTTCTATGAGAATGACCATTACCAGGTGGACCGAGAGTTGGAATTGCCTATTAGGACATTTTAATGTAATGGAGACTTTGCATAGTTTCCATTACATTAAAAGCCTTGCTTGTAATGTTAAGGGAATTTTGTTCTTGTCTAGTTTTATGAGCTTAGATGCTCGTAACAAATTGAATTTGAATCTTGACGAAGTGAGAGACTGTCAAGCTACTTTCTGGTTTTGGCATTAGAGTTAATTTTCTCTCTCTAGTTCTGTGTTACTGCTAAGTGCCAGTTATTTTAGTTTAATTGGGAAAAGTAAAGTCCAAGTCTGCTGATTTTAATGCATTTCATTAATTAAAAATATTGGTGCCATCTGTTTTTCTTGGAACTTTTTCAGCAAAGACAACCTAATACCAGAAACAATAATACCTTTTGTTTTTTTTAAAAAAATATTTCCTCTTTTGTAAAAGTTATAATTGATAGCTATGTTTTCTATTTTCTTTTTCAGATTGGAATTGTTGCCTTAGTTCTTATTGACAGTATGATTGTCATAGCTGAATTAATATTAGAAGCTAAACATCATGAAATGGAAGATAAAACACTTCCTCATGTAAGTAAAAGCTAATTACTAACAAAATAATTATTTTAGCTATTTTAATACATAGTAAATTGATCACATAATCAAAAGACGCATGAATCTGTTTTTAAGGATATAAAAACTAGCACTTGTTTACATACTTTCAGAACTTCCACATATTTTATGAAAATATGATTTTGCATTGATATACTATTTTATTATATTTGTATTACTTTTTACGAACAAGTGTGAATTCAGAACATTATAATACATAATCTTGCATGATTTCCACCCCAGTGTCACCTGATCCTACATGTTCCACCGTTATAGTACCATCCCTGTCACCTATTCTAAGATATGGGCATGTCCTAGGTGAATCTCTGTTCAAGGTCAATTTATTGTGTTCCAGAGCAGTGGATAATGTTATATGGCTTGCATCAAATTACAGAAAGTATTCTACAAAGACATATTCATACACAGCTGTTAGTTAATGCATAGATTTCACATAGCGTGTATGAATGCCCATGGCAGAGAAGGGTTTAACACATTATCAAGACTTGGATAGAAATTGCTTATTTGCATTCAGTGTTTGTAAATGAAAATTAATTATAAAATAAGTGGTCACAGTTGCAAAACATAAATAACTATTCTTGTAAACCTGAAAATAATAATTAAAATAGGAATAAGCCTTAAAATATGCAGATTTATTTTAAAAAGTAGATGCATGAAATTTTGCTATTTTATCAATATGGACAATAGCTGATAACAAAGTTAATTATTCTATTCATTATAATTTGGTTGACGGTCACAAAGTTATGAATGACATTCGAGTTCTATCGTCCAATTAATTTCACTTTTTTCTGATATTACGATGAATGAAAAAAAATACTGCAGTTAAGGATTTGGAGTGCTGTTGATTTCAATTACATTGACCATTCTTTTATGATTGGTAAAGTAACACGAGTTTAAAGTAGGTGACAGCTCTGTATGACAGTACATAGAAAATACGAATGACTGCTTCATTGTTGAATGATATACGAGGGTCATCCAGAAAATAAAGACAATTTAATTATACAAAATGAAAAACATAATATTTATTGGAAAAAACAATTCTGTTACATACTGGAAACTTTCTTCACTTCTCTACATAATCACCCCCTACATTTAAACATTTGTCGTATCTGTCCACGAGCTTCAGAATTCCCATTCCATACTCTTCTGCCTCCAGTTCATTAAGCCAGGTGGTCACTGCATTCTTCAACTCTTCATCACTTCCAAAACGTTCACCACCCAGAAACGCTTTCAGCTGAAGGAAAAGATGGAAATCGCTAGGTGCAAGGTCCGGACTATAGGTTGGATGATCAAAAAAAGGAGTGAAGTGCGTGGTGGGAATGCACAAGTGGTCTTTTGCTTGAATGGAGTGAATTCCTGGCTTAATGAATTGGCAGTAGAAGAGTATAACATGGGAATTCTGAAGCTCATGGACAGATATGGCAAATGTTTAAATGTAGGAGGTGATTATGTAGAGAAGTGAAGGAAGTGAATTCTTCCGATTAATATTATGTTTTTCATTTTGTATTACTAAGCAGTCTTTATTTTCTAAATGACCCTCGTATGTGTCAAAGCCTCTTAGGGCTATAAAAACAGCACCATGAAATTAAATAACAATGATTCCAAATGTAGAGTTTCATTACATGGAATATTGATTACTGATGTTCAAAACTAAACTTTGTTTAAACATATCAACTGCTTTTAAATACAGTGGATCCTCCTCCTCGTTATCATTGACTGGACAACCTGGAGTGTGTCCTGGTCTACTCAATGAACTTATTCCATCTTTATCTGTTCCCAACAACACTTCTCCAATCAATTCATCTAATACTACTGAAATCCCTATGAATACAGTCAATCCATCTGTTTTTAGGTCTTCATCTAAGATGCTTTCCCATTGGTTTTGTAAGAAAAATTTGAGGTGTGCACTCAACTACCATATAAATAATATGACCTACCCATCCCATTATTTGTTATTTATAAATTTAATAATATTAGTATCCTTTAAACACTTGCATAGCTCATGACTGTATCTTCTGAATCCAACTCTTGTTATTCTACCATAGTTCAGACCTCTCAAATTTTTTCTTACGATGGATCCTATAGGATTATTTAACTGTATAAAATGATACATTGCAAAGTTTTCCTGTGCTGTCAACTTGTGGGATATCTGACTAAAGATATCAAGTGTAAAGTCAAAGTGTCAAGTGTCTAATTACATTACAGTTTATATAAGAATTACTTAAGGAAGTTGTTTTTATGCCATATTTGTTTTTGATGGTAGAGTTTACATCCATTAAATATCTTTTGTTTATATTTTTAATTTATGATTCTTGAGTGAACTGTGCCTGTATGTTTATATTTCAGTACTTTTCTGTTTGTTCCATACCAGCCATGAATGTCCTAAATACTGCAACAATTTTTTACCAACTTATCAGCATAATGTATTTAAATGTTTACACATTAGCAGAAAAGTGGTTTTAAGTGTAAATTCTAGACGATACTTCATACAGATTTTTTTCAATAAAAATGATAGAAATTTGTTAGAAGAAGCAATAATATGCAAATTTCTTATAAATATCTGATTTCATGCTCATACATAGACTAATTAAACTCTATTTTTTGTTCTACTTTTTTTGAAATTAACTTTTTATAATCTGAATTTTTGACAAAATAATCAATTTAATTTGTTCAGAGAAGACAGATTCTTATGTATTTAAAGACAATTAAATCTGTAAATTTTATTAACTTTTTGACAACGGCAGCATATCTAAAAAAAGTCAACTCGTGTATTTTATTTTAAAAGGAATTTTGATTTACAAAATTACATTGCAAACTGAAAATTGTGTGAACTTATTACTTTTTAAAACCATTTCTTTTATTCTTATGCAAGATGCAAGTTATTTCAGTCAAAATATTTTATATTATCTAGGGTTCATACGCGTCCTTAAAAGTCCTTACTTTTACATTTAGTCCTTAAAAGTCCTTACAAATCCTTATTTTTATGCCCCATTTTTAAAAAGTCCTTGAAAGTCCTTACTTTTTGTCACCTCAGCTGAGCAAAATGCGTGCAGTATTTAGAAAGTGAAAAACCCAAAGAAAAGACTGAAAGAAAACAACTGAAACGAAAAGCTCTAGGAGGAAATAGATTTTTTAAAACAAAAGGAAATGTTCCAAACCAAATACACCAAACAAATGGGGAAGCAAATGATTTAGCTAATGAGGCTGAAAAGTCAAAGGACATAAATTTATTGATTCAATCGCATGAACTAAGAAAAACAATTACTGAAAAGAAATTAAAATAAACACCTTGGATTTAAAATTGAATGAAAAACGTTTGGAATTAAAAGATATTTAATTTGATTACCAGTTTCATGTTTTTTTTCCATCAATTTATGAACTCATATTTTTAAGAGTTTTTATTGTGTTAAATTTGTAATGTATCTTCTATGTTTTATATTATACTTTATCATCTAATGGGTTGAATTTGCAAAAATGAGACATTTTATTTAAAAATGCGTGTGACAATTCGTTAACTTTATTCAATTTAGAGGTCCTTATTTTTTGGTTTTTTTAGTCCTTAAAAGTCCTTGATAGTCCTTGATTTTCTTTTAAGGAAATGTGTATGAACCCTGTTATCTTTCGTTGTATTTTTGTTTACATATTTTGTTACGACTTTGTATTTAGTTTTAAGTGCAATGTCTTTTTTTCACTGTTTTACGTTGATTGAATTTATGTGCAAATGAACACTTTTATTTAGTAACATATTGCCCTTTTTTCTTAGGCTCTTCATTACATGAGTATAGCCATACTTAGTGTGTTTATTGTTGAAATTGTTCTGAAAATATTTGCTTTTCGTGCCGAGTTTTTCCGTCACAAGTTGGAGGTTTTTGATGCTTTTGTTGTGTTTCTATCCTTCGCCCTTGACGTATCATTCTGGGAGCAAGAAGAAATCAATTTAATTATTGTTTTACGTTTGTGGAGAGTGGCTCGCATTTTAAATGGTAATTTCTTATTTTATAAACATCAAACATGTTTAATTTTATTTATAACATTTAATCCACTGTTGTAATGCCTTGAAACGTGTTTGTGTCTTTCTGGAGCTGAAATTCTCAGCTTTTTAAAATTATATATTTTTCTTTTATCCATTTCGTTAAGGGAAAAAAAAAATGCCTGACAAGAATCGCAGTGCATTTTAACCCTAGACTGAATAACAATTTGCATCTGCATTGTTTCTATTTTCTCCTTTTTCTTTCAATTTGTTTTGAATCGTGTAATAACTGATGAATAAAATTTGCTTGCTATATTTTTGATTTGGAAAAAGAGCATTTTTATTAAAGAAACTTGAGTTAAACATTAAAATTTTTTGATTGATAACCTTAATAAAAATTTGTATATTTTAAATTAAAATTTTATTAAAATTTCATTATTTTTCTTCCTTTATTTAAATGGATTTTCTGACCTTTTGTTGTAAAAAAAAACAACCATGCATTGTACTGTTAGTAATTAAAATATGCAACTATTAAAAAAAAAAAAAAAAAAAAAGAAAATTATGTACTGATTCACAGGCATTTCCCTTAGAAATGAATTATTTGAATGTTGATTAGAAAACATATATTTTTATAGAGGTAAATGTACTTTAAATGTTTATAATGTTACATAGTTTTGTTTAGTGGTTCATTTGAACATAACTTTAAATTTAACTGCAAACAATGTATAGATATAAAAATTGGGTGTGTTCTTTTCTCGAATTTCTCTTATACTTCCGTAATATGGTGCATTTTGAATTGAGCATTCACTGTCTAAAGCCGGCCATTCACTTCACAGACAAACTGTATATTTTAGAATGCGGGAAGGAAAAACGATAAAAATCTATGGAAATGAGCCAAACGGCTTGCCCCAGTTGGAATTCCATCTGGACTGAAATTGGAAAGAAAAATCAGAGGCACCCTGAAAGAAGCTAGTGAAAAGAACAGTGATGAACCTTGCATAGATTGAAGCCTCGCTTCGAGGGTAGAATAAATTAAAATATGCTGACTGGGGAAAATTGTAGAGCGATTGACAAGCAGCTGAGAGGAAAAGAAGATCGCTCCCCCACCTTCGTTCGTAGTTAGCATCCTTGTGAATGGCGTGCCTGTATTTTTCAATTAAAATTGGTGGAAGAAAAACCAGTCTTAGGACAAATGGCATGGCTATACTTCAAGTGAATGGCTGGCTTTACAGTGTTGAGATTAAAGTGTACATTTTGGGGTGCCTATTCCGATAAACCGATTTGATTCAAAATTTGATGCGGATCTACAATTTTGATGTAAAGGCCACATCCGAAATTTTGTATGCTTTGTTTATTGTGGTTTTGGATTATCATGTTCACATACTTTTGGATAAACTGGTGGGCGGACATCCTTTGACAGGTGTAGTCCAAAATTCGAAACAGATCTGCAGTTTTGATACAAAGACCACAAATCAAATTTCATCTGTCTGGCTCTTTTACATCTTTCAATTATAGAGAACTATTTGTGCAGTAACCCCTGTATAACTCGGTATTTCTATAGCATTATTTTATGCTAACACAATTTAAGAATTGTGGAACATCTTCATACAACATGACATCCAAGAACTTGGTTTCACTCTAATGTAGTTTGAGAAATAGGGAATAGCATCTCCATGAAACTCCCAACAGCAAAAGATACCTCTTTTGAAATTAGGGGACCTCCAAACTGTGAGATGTGTAATTAAAACATTTAAAGACAAATTCAGAATAGTAGTAACATTTTTCTCCCTAAAAATTCAAAATATTAGCCAACATAATGCTGAAAAATGTTCAAAGGGTAGAATTTTTTTTAAACTTTTTTTATCAGGAAGTAGCTGCCTTTGAATATGGTGATTAGTAGTGATGACGAAGAAGTTAGTCAATATATATTAATACAGTAGAGCAGGGATTCCCAACCTTTATTCCCTCGCGTACCCCTTGAATAATATTCAAATTTTTGCATACCCCTACTGTCAGATCCTCCCCCACCCATCCGTCTATGCAAAGTTTTTATCAATAATGTTAAGGGCTAGATTATCTTAAGAGTCAAATGACTCAAGTTAATAACATTTGCTGGACTTTTTTCTTATTTAACATTTATTGCATTTTTACAATAGTATCAATTCAATGCCAAAACAAATTAAACCAGTATTGTAATAATGTTGCATTGACTTTTAAAAATAGCTAAAAATTACACTCGCAATAATCAACTATTCAAGTGGTATTGTTATTAAATAGCAATATTAACTTGGAGAAACCAAGTTCTCTAACTTTTTTAATTCCTTATGTTTTCTTATTTCCGCCATTAGCAACCTTGATTTCACGTATCCCCAGGGGTATGCGTACCACAGGTTGGGAACCTCTGCAGTAGAGTCTTGTTATCTGACATTCCTTTTAAATGGACATCAGTTTTGAATTTTAGATCATAAAGTGAAAAATGTACTTCATAATTTTCTCTATTATTTGGTAGGTTGATTATTTTACTTATGTAGAGCATTGATATCACAGGGTTTGTACGCGTCCTTTCAAGTCCTTACTTTTACATTTAGTCCTTAAAAGTCCTTACTTTTTGCCACCTCAGCTAGAGCAAAATACATGCAGTATTTAGAAAGTGAAAGATCCAAAGAAAAGACTGAAACAAAACAACTGAAACGAAAAGCTCTAGAGGAAGAAATAGATTTTTTAAAACAAAAGAAAATGTTCCTCCAAACGGACATGCACCAAACAAATGAGAAAGCAAATGATTTAGCTAAGGAGGCTGAAAAGTCAAATGACATAAATTTATTTATTCAATCGCATGAACTAAGAAAAACAATTATTGAAAAGAAATTAAAATTAATTACGTTGGCTGTAAAATTGAATGAAAAACGTTTGGAATTAAAAGATATTTAATTTGATTACCAGTTTCATGATTTTTTTCATCAATTTATTAACTCATATTTTTAAGAATTTTTATTGTGTTAAATTTGTAATGTATCTTCTATCTATGTTTTATATTATACTTTATCATCTAGTAGGTTGAATTTGCAAAAATAAGACATTTTATTTAAAGATACTTTCGACAATTCGTTAAGTTGATTCAATTTAGAGGTCCTTATTTTTTGGTTTTGTAAGTCCTTAAAAGTCCTTGATTTTCTTTTAAGGAAATGTGTATGAACCCTGTATCAGGCAGACACATGATGTATGGGCATCCATACAGTTAGTATTGCTAGAGATTAAAATGGATTAGGCCACTGTGCTAGTGAATGTTGAGATTGTTCTTTCATTAGTTTTTGTGTTAATCAGCCTTGAGTTTCAATTGTTTTATTATGAGTCGGAAAAGAGTCGTTGTTTCACCGGATGAGCTTGAAGTACAACCAAGTGAAGTCGGTTATATTAAAAAGATTTGCAAAGATGGACCAAATGCTGTTGAAGCAGCCTTGAAATGCATTGAGCAGCAACAGAATGCCTTAAGTGTGGACTTGATACTTTTCATGAAATGGTGTGATATAACAGCTAGAAAATACTGATATTGCTACTTTTTTGTTAAGATGATTAATTTGTTGGTTATATAACTTCTCTTTTTATCTTGAATACAATATACCAGGGGTGGCGAACCTTTATGTATCAACGTGCCATTTTTTCTAAAAAGTTTAATGAGGTCATAGACGTGCCGTCAAATAGTACCATCAATGCTTCATAGTGAACTTTGTGATCGGTGGCATGCCCAGAATATTGTGTCGCGTGCCATTGGTTCGCCATCCCTGCAATATACCATGAAAGATATTAAGTAGTGCACTATATTCTGCATAAAAATGCATTCCTTTTCTTTACCACTGTTATCTGACGTCAGAAATCTCCATTTATATTGAATAGCTGAAACAACTGCATATCATACTTCTGGTGGAATTTGCTTTAAAACAGTCATTTCTCTTGATTATAAAAACATAAAGCTCAGGCTTTGTTGAAAGAAAACTCTGCAACCTAACGTCCCTTTTTACTTTCTCGTATATGAAGTATACAAAGAGAAAGTATTGTAATCGTCAAAAAATTCGAACTCGAGATTTTGACGGATCTCCACGTTTTAGACCTCCCTGAGTCCGAAAATCACAATTTGGGAATTATGTCTGTGTGTCTGTCTGTGAACATGATAACTCGAAAAATATTAGAGCTACGGGGATGAAATTTGGTATGTGGTCTTTACATGCAGTTTGTAGGTTTCTATCAAATTTTGGGCAAAATCCGTCAACGAGAAGTCTGTCTGTCTGTATGTCCGAAGTCATGTGAACACTATAACTCAAAAACTTGAATAGCTAGACGGATAAAATTTGGTACACAGTTTTATCGTCGTGAATGTAGGTCCGTATAAAATTTTGGGCCAAATCCGTCAAAGAATTGACTGTCTGTCGGTCTGTATAATTTACCATTGAAACCAATCCGCTGTCTCCACACGCATGCGTACTTCTGTGCTCGCGAAAGGAGCGATTACGTCAGTTTGTCCTTGAGACGGCAAGAGCAGTGTGCGACAGATGCGTTTTAATCGGTACGCATCTCTTTGAATTAATTCTTTGCCTAGATATTTTTAAATCACTATAATGAAAAATCTTCTGATAGTCATTGGATTCTGGATAACAGTCGGTTCGAATTTTTTTAGCCACGCGGGGGAAGTAGAAACGGCACTTTGTGGGGGAAGTATACGAGAAAGTTTAGGGGTAAAGTTTTTGTATTAGTTTTTATTTTATATGACAAAACTTCTTATAATGCAGCATTTTTTTTCAGAACTTACAAATGTGATTGATGGGAGTTACTAATTTTTTGTTTTAAAAATGTTTATTACTGCACATTGTAAATTCATTTTATATGAATAGTAATAGTAAATTATATGACATGTACTGAATATTATTCTGTAATTTTAGGTGTTGTGTTGTCTGTGAAAACTCAGAGCGAACACAAACTTCACAAAGAACGACAGCTGCGAGAAGGGGTTGAGCAAGAACTTGCCAAATGCCGGTTGTATACGAATGCTCTTGAAAAAGAAGTAGAGATGTTACGCTCCCTTCTTGAAGAGCATGAGATCAAAGTGCCTCCATCCGTAATAAACAAATCTCAACCACAAAATACTATTAACGTTGTTGCTGAAGTAAACCAGATACCTGCTGTTTGATACTGATTATTATTTTTACTAGTTTTAATACTAAGCCTCAAGTGATGAAATATTTTGTAAATAGGAGTGATAACATATCATGTCTTTGTAATGATGTGCTATGTGGCCATTGTTGTGGTTGAAGCTCTTGTATTTGCTGTTCCATGGCTCTGGCAATTATTTGCCAAATATGCTGGTAGTTAGCATCATAGAGAATACAAATAAGCATTTTCAAGTAAAACAATTTATTTTATATAGAGTTTGCATGTTTTGTATTTGTGAAGAACATTGAAGATTTGTAATATTTGTATTTACCATTACAGTGAATCTGAAATGCGAGAGAATGAGTTTTGATATTACTTGTTCAAGTTTGAAATTGCAATATTACTACTGAA
Organism: Araneus ventricosus; assembly: GCA_013235015.1. Lineage (NCBI taxonomy): Eukaryota > Metazoa > Arthropoda > Arachnida > Araneae > Araneidae > Araneus > Araneus ventricosus. Next base: position 1,701,423 of record BGPR01000033.1, on the reverse strand, counting down.
ATTTTAGATTTTATTGATGCTTGAAATACTAATCATTGAACTGAAAATTTTTTGTCGTTTTCGTATTTAAATGTTTTTATAACTAAGAAGTTAATGTCTTGATTTTGTAAATGAAAAGGAATGCTCATTGAGGGAAAAATATAACAGCATATTAAGGGTGAGGTTTGTGGTCTTGTAAATAATTTTGTTTAAGATCTAACCTTTCATCACAATTGTCCAAATATTCATTTTATTGAATTCTATTATGTTATTTGAAATAAATAAGAAAGAAGGTATATTTTCATGTTATATTACATATTAATATAAACACTTTATGTCATGTCTTTTCATTTTTTTTACTTTTATAATCATTTATTTTATTGATAATTATGATCTCCCTTACTTTATAATTAGTTTGTGTGCTTCATATGACATGTTTACATGTTTTTTAAAAAAAAAAAAAACAAGGAATTCTCATTATGTATATGTTTTGATATTTTTTTCTGTATGTTTGGCCTTCTTCTTAATCATTCCATTTGTTGCTGTGAATGTAATAGCTCTCAAAATTACAGATTTTTTTTTATCGAATTATAAACATAATAGAGAGTTTGTCGAAAGTTTCATGTTTTCTGCCGTGTAAAATGATTAGGAGCTGGGAAATGGATGTGTTCATTGGAAAAGAATTGTGTAATTACATATCTGCAATTTCCTAAATTATTAAAAAATAGTTATTAGACTTTCAAAAACTTTTAAATGTATATATTAACACATATGTAGGTTAAAAGTAAGCTATTTTATATGCATGCTTCAACCTATTGCTCATATGTATTTCGGCATTCGTGAGATGATAAAAATAAGCATGGGCATATATATATATATGCCCTGCTATTAATTGTTAAAGAAATCATAATTTTATTATTTCTTAATTTTAGGCCATCAAAATGATTTCATAATTGATTTTTTGTCAACTGTTTTCTTTATTATACGACAGGAAGAATGTGTGAATGTTTCCATAACTCTAATTTGTATGAATTTAACTGTGCATAAAAATACTAAAAAATTAATATTAAAAATTTTATGAAATAATTATTTTAATGATGTATGCCCAATATTTTTGTGCTCTCTGAATTTGTGAAAGAACTCAAAGTTATTATTTCTTTTCAGTATGAAATATGGTATACATTTTCTAATTCAAATAATCCTCTATTTGATAGTTTTGCTAGAAGGAGGATATATTTCTTTTACTTTGAAAAGTGTTTATGACTGTTGTATGTTTTAAAAATCATGTTTATTGTGAACATTTTATGGAAGTAAGAATTCTTGTGCAATGATACGAGGTAAAAAAATGTATGGCTTTTCAACAAACATTGTGTTTTATAGATTTATACCTTACAACTCTCTCTTAAATGATGAAAGAATGCTGTTATAGTATAATTGGCATAAGTAATTAACTTGCATTCATCCACCTAATTAAAATTATTTGACAGTTAGGGGATCTGAGGCAAGTTTAACTACATCTGTCAAAACTGGAGTATTAACTTTTCCTAAGCCTTTACTGTTAGATATAAACATTTAAAAAAAATTTAATGCCCTCATTTAATTACTTGTAATATGCACTAGTTCAGATATAAGCTCTAAAAAGTACATTTTGAGTTCATTTATTTTTCCTAACTGAAATTAGGTGGTTATACTCGCCCTTACCCCAGTGTCTTATCGAGTGGATCTGTGACTACAAACTAAAAACCATCAATTTTCTAAAACCTATTTTCTAGTTTAGCTTGGAATATAAAAACCAGTGTTGAGACAGTCAAGAACAACATGAAGTAGAAATCTCGCAATGTACTGTATTCAGATTATATAGTTACAAATAAATTAGCTTTGCAAGTCATGTATATAATTTTAATATTTTGTATTCCATAAATTTAACTTATTATAAGTGTTTAATCCATTAATGTATGAATTTATGTAACTTGCTAACTAGATAACACAGTGGCTTAGCAAGCGGGGGGATAGATGCCCTGGGTGCCATGGAGTCAAAATATTACTGTGTTTATGTCATTTTTAAAGCAAAATATGAAGGAGGGGCATAAAGATATCATTCCATGGGCCAGTGATGAGGATTGGGGTGAAAAGAAAATCTTATTATTCCCTGGGCACCACTTACCCTTGCAATGCCACTGGTCATGGTGACAAAACGTTATTTCAATTTTTAAAGTCGAATGTGATGAGGGGACAAAAAATATCATGTCCTGGGTGTCATTTACATAATCTAGGCCACTGATGATGACTGGGAGGGGGGTGAAAAAAGTCATACTTTGACCTGGGTGCCACTCGGGAATGGCGCTAGAGTTTGCCCGATGGGTGGGGGCCCGAATCGCCCGATCAGGGGGGCATGACCTTCTGTATGGGGGGTATAATGAAATTGGTCTCAAATTTTCGCCAGATTATTATTTATCAACTGCAGTTGAATACCCTGTACAAAAATTGGGATACAAAATTTTCCCCGATGGGGGGGGGGGGGCCTGCCCTCCCGGTCCCCCCTCTGGTGCCACTTACCCTCGCTATGCCACTGAGATGACCATTGGCAAATCCAGGGTGCTATGGGGCTGCAGCCCCTCCATACCCAAACCATTATTCTTTATTTCTTTCAAACACTACACTTGTTTGTTCTTAATCTCTTTTTTTTTAAAAGGATCAAACGTGGCAACATTGTTTTCTGGCTTGTCAGGCTCGAAATTTTTCCTGCTTTCGTAGTCATTCCGCTCGTATTTGTAGCATTGACTCGGTTGAAAACATTTTTTGGCTAATTATTTCATTGTGTTTTTATTAAATCATCAAAAGTATTGCAGTGTTCTTTGTGATTATTATTGTCAGGTGACTAAAGATAAAGTGTTTTGACTTGCATAAGCCATGAGGTCACGACGATACAAAATTTCATGATCTCAGCCCCCCCCCCCCCTCCAGACCGAAATCCTGGATTCGCCGCTGGAGATGACACAACCTATTTGGGACATTTATTGTTGTTTCAATCAATATAAGAAAGTAAGGGAATCCTGAGATCTGGTCCAAGTGGTTTTTGTATTTTAAATTAATTTCTATTTTGATTTGATTACAGATTTAAATATAAAAATTTCTATAATTCAGTGTACAGGTCAGATAGATTATTATATGCAAAGGGTTATGTTACGATATGACTAAAACATTATGATTGAGGCTAAGTGGTATTTTTGGAAAATTAATGAGTTATTTTCCAAAAATTCCACTTAATTTGTTTTTATTTTCATTTAACTTCGGCTTAATTGTTCGGCTTTACCGTTACCAGACGAAATACATCCATTTTTTGCTTATTGATTCCTGATATTCCAGCACCATATGAAGTTGGTGTTAAACGCATGCAACCATCTGTGATATATTGTTAAGTTCGTTTATGCTTTGCAATAACTTTGATCTCTTATTATTATAACATTCTGTCTACTCAATTTTTTTCATTAAAAATATTTTTTAGCAATATTCAGAGCTTCTTATGAATATGAAATGTTTAGTTTGGAACCTGTACTTAAATAAGGTGAAATCTGGACTGCAAAAGAACTTGTGAAAATTCAAATAATCTGACTTATGCTCATTTTCTGTATTTTATTTATGTACTTGTGGAATATTCAAATTTCGTGTGCTTGTGTATGTTTTTTCTTTTAATTTATGTGAGTTCTTTATGTTTGAATTTTCATATATACAGAGAGAGTGTATAAAATAAGTTGGCCTATTCTAAGCATCATGCAGCTGCACTAATAATTGGATTAATACAAAAATTTGTGTAAATACTTTTTGAAATTTGCACTTAATGATTCTGAAACAATAAAAATAGTTTCAACCACTGTGACAAAACATGGGCACTGTGGCCAATTACATTATAGCATTATGAGCAGCATTTGTTACAATCCTTCTGTAGGATGATTTAGAAATATTTTTCTTGCAATGTTGTTGATTGCATACCTTGAATTGTGTGTACAAATGTTAGTATTGATCCAACTATTAGTTACAGCTGCAGAAAGCTCTGAATAGGCCAAGTTATTCCGTGCTTTCCCTATACATAAAGTATAGTGTGCTGTTTCTAGACAAGGAAAAAAACCCAATTTCACATGTTGTGGCTTTTCTGCTGAGTTCAAAGCACGAAGAAAGAATTTTTCCTTAAAATAATGATTATTATTCAAAATTTCTGCCTAACCTTGTATTGTACGAAATGGATAAACATTTTATGGTTGTCAGTAATTTGTTATATTAGCTGTTTCAGAAGCTGTGTCATTTGTAATGAATTATTGTCTACCTTGCATATAAATTTTTTAAAGGATCTCTTTTTAGAAAATGAATCATAAATTGGTTAGTTTTTGAATAAAGATATTATATTAATTTTATTTAACTTATAAGTTGTCTCATTTCATAAATTTAAGCATAATTTTTATTTATAAATTTATTTCTTTGTTGGCTTTCATTGCCAGTCTAATTGAAGGGACTGTTCTTGTGTTCATTGTTATATATTTTATTTAATACATTTTTATTTGGGAAGTTAAAAGAATTTTAGCTTGGTAATGATTCAGGCTTTATTTTTGAATCGTATTTCTTCCTCATTTCCTAACTTTTAAACCTAAAATTTAAATTAGCAATATTCTGATTAATTTGATATTTTGGAAATTTGTCGAAAACTATTGTAACAGATTTTAAAAATGTTTTTATGTGTAGGAAAGCTCATTTAATACATTATAATATATATAGATATTTTAATATTCACATTACATGTTTTGCCATTTGTACTACTTTCTGTTTGAATGATTGTATGGCATTTCTATTTTTCGTGATACATTTTCTTTTTGTATGGATAACTATGTTTAAATAGCACCGCAGAACTTGGCTAATTCAAAGCTGATGGGACCAAAATAAATTTATTCAAAAAATTCGAATTAAGGAAAACTGGGTCTAAAAATGTGTACAGCAAAAGAAAACAACAAATTTGAAACTAAAAATGTCTGTGAAGATTTATTTTTATTATCTAATTGCTTTAATAAACAATACATAATGAAATAAACAGTTAGAGCTTTTAATAAATTGATAATAATTATAATTAAAAATTGTTAATAGTTTTAAAAATAATAATTTCAATAAATAAGTAATTTTAATAAGCAAACTCTATACATACTTTGAAAACAACAATTGTACAATAAAACTTCGAAATAAAAAGTATAATTGGCATTTAATTTGTTCAACAAAATTTTCTTTCGAAAAAGATGGAAAATTTTTTATTCCATTTTTGACTGTCCCACTGGGCACCACGAGTATGTGGATGAGAAACCGCCAGATAAGTAAGCAGGATCTCGCTTCCCTGGTGGATTCAATAATGGCTTGGGCTTGCCCTCTGCCAGTGATAGTGCGTGCCTCCTACGGCAGGAGTCGGATCGTGGCAGTTGATGGCCATTAGGACTCTGGATTGAGCACTCGAGCTGCTTCTGCGACCGTCACACAGATGCGCTGGATGGTTTCGCGCCAGGCCGGGGTGTTTTAGATATGAATTCCATTTTTGACTGAGTCTTGTGCAGAAGTAAAATTCTCGAATGAATCAAGGCCTTAAAAATTATTCACTCGCGATCACTGAGGTCACAAAGTATGGACCTATTTAACAAACGAAAAAAATTCAGAAATTTTTTAAATATTAGGATGTATCAAAAGTATTTTCGTTTTTGGATCAAATCTTTATTCCAATATTAAAACAAAATAAACATATCACAAATCAAAATATAAACCATAATTTTCGATGGTTTCCTTCCATCTTTTTGCAAGTTGAATAATACCGTTTTGATACCATTCTTTGGATTTGGAAGCAAAAAAAGTCTAGACAACTCCGTTCTAGCTCATCAATATTAGAGAAGCGTCTTCCCAGGAAAAGTAATTCCAGAGATCGAAACTTTTGATAGTCAGAAGGAGCAAGGTTTGGACTATATGCGGGGTGAGGTAAAAGTTCGATTCCTTCAAGCTCCTCTATATTTTCTCGAGTGATACAGGATGTGTGTGGACTCGCTTTATCGTGTTGGATAAGTGTTCTCCCTCGGTTGACAAAGCAGGGTTTTGGATTTTCAAAGAAGCATACATCCTGTCCAACTGTTCACAGTAAATTTCGGAATTGACCGACTGTGGAATGATTTCTAAATGAATCACTTGCTCAAAATTACACCAGACACAGATAATAAAGTTTTCAAACCGTCCTTGTTTTGGAACAAGTTCGGCTGATTGGCCGACATCTAACCATTGCTTTCGATTATCTGGGTTTCGTAGATGAACCCATTTCTCATCACATGCCACTATACGTTTGGAAAACCAAACATCCGGTGGGTTTTCCAACAGAGTGTGGTAAATTTCTATTCGTTGATTCGCTTGCTGCGGAGTCGGTTCAAGAGAAAACTTTTCTAGAGTTCTTGTAAGTTTTCTGAAGTTTATGCAAGGCTCAGCATATAGTGTCCTTGGAGGGTCCTAACTCCTCTGAAAGTTTTTGAGTGCTGATGGTTGGATTCATCTCTACTTTTTGTTTCAAATTTTTAACATTAACAACTGAATGTCTCCCACTTCTGGGCATAGTTTCAAGGGACAAGTCTCCTTCCTTAAAACGTTTATACCAGTTTGGGGCTGTACGATCGCTGATCTTGCCGTCTCCTTCAACTTCTCGAATCTTACATGCTGCCACAGGAGCTTTATGACCGAACTTAAAATAATGTTTGAATATGGATAAAATTTCAATATTTGTATCAGCCATTATAAAACCTAGAAGCAAATAATATGGATCGGTATTACTATATAATATAGAGGAACATATACTATTTAATCTAACACTTTGCCATCATCAATATTTTTAAGCAAGCGCCAGCTATAGTCTTTGGCATATATGCATTAAAAAAAAATAAAAATACTTTTGGTACATCCTAATAATTTTCAGATTTGACTTCATATTTACCAAATAAATTCGAATGATTGACAATATTTTAACATCAAGTTGATAAGAATTTCAAGGGCAAAAAGAAAAAAAAAATCGAATTGTTGAAGAATTCGAATTAAAAAGTTTGAATTAACCAAGTTCCACTTATACATCTAAATAAAAAAATGCATTAAGTGCACATTTGAAATGAATTAATTATTGCCATAACTAAGAAAAATCATTTTGTTATGAAGGAACCACTTTTTGTCGTTTGGATTTTCAGACTGCAATATTTATAAAGAATAATCATTTTTGAAAAATCTCTTTATAAAAATCTTTTAATTATCTATTGTTTATATAACGTATATAATATATACACGTAATTGTCATTGTATTGTATTTTTTAAAACAAAAAATATACGATTAATCGATATGTATGGAATATTTTTGACGAAATAAAAGTATTTGTTCTATGATAGCTTTATGTATCAGTTTTCATGTATGAAGAATGTTCATATCTCAGCATAGAATTATGAGAAATGTGAAATCACAATATTTACATATCAAAATTGTACACCATATGTTATTTTAAACTATGCTGAAAATGTGCGAGTTCAAATTGCGTTGAATGGAAAATAGATTTTTAAACAAAATATTTCTATGGAATAGTGCGTTATTAATTACTAGAAAATCACCAGTCATAGTATGACGGGTGAAAATTGCCTCTTCATTCGAGAGATTTCCCGTCAAATTTGACGTGTTTAAATAGATATACATGCGACATTAATTTGAAATATATGATTAATATAAGTTAAAATTTTTCGCGAACTATTGATCATAGAGAGAGAAATTTTATATCAATCGATAGCAAATTTTATTTCACTATTCTAGAGCTATTAAATTTGAAATTAGAACGACAATTATTCTTTTAAATTTAAAATTACTGAAATTCAGGTTCTCTAACAATGAAATAATGCTGTTTATCGTCTCGCGGTGCTATGGCGCGAGTTTTATTGTTGGTGACGTCGGAGCGTTATCGAGAGACAGATCTGGGCTATTTAGTAATTAGGTTAATTTTGAAGATTTTTAAAATTATTGTATTTAAATAATGTAGTATCTTAGTTAATGAAATAATTGACATTTGTTGCTAGTAGAACAGCTTCGATATACCCTCACTATTGCTTCCTGTCTGTATTCCACAAAATGGCAGAATGACAATTTTTGGATGCTTACATTATATTCAAACAAATTCAGTTATATCTGTTACATTGATTGGTTAATGCTGACCAAACTATGGAAAGAGGGCTTGCCTATTTTAAACCCTGATACCTGTTTACAGTGGCGTAGTGACTGACAGGCAAGGGGCGTATGGAGAAACCGGGGTTCCAGTCTCGGAGGACAATGGAGTCAAAATATAAATGCGTATCTGTCACTTTTTAAAGCTAAATCGGAAGAGAGGGAGAAAAAATATTATGCCCTAGGTACCAACTACTCTCGCTATACCCATATGCGATTACCAAATGGCCCCTTCCCCTTGAAACACCCTATTGTTTAGCAACGGATTCGGAAACCCTCCGCGCTTTTGCGCATGCGCCGTGCGGAGTTATTTTCATCAAAATAGGGGGAAAGTGAATAATTGAAGGGTGATGTTTACATTTTACTGAGCGTGATCTAACAAAGAACTCCGGAAATGCGCTGATATGACTCATTGCCTGACACCCCTTTCCGGCGTAAAATCGTCCAAAAGTGGTAGTCTCGGAATCCGTTGCTGAACAGTAATGTGAGACAGTCTGAATCGAAATCTTTTTCTTAAAGTCTTTTACTGCAACTTGAAAATTAGTCAAACCTTTTCCAATTTATTCCTAACCTTTATTCTAAGCTGCGCCTGTAGCCAGACTTAAAATACTCTTTTAGCTAAATTTCCAGAAGATCCCGTTTTACACTTAGGTTGGGAAAAAGTGCATTGGCACTCAAACAAATATCCTGGTTGATATAGATAATGAAAAGTGAAAGGAATGAAGCTATAAACATTTTAATAGATAAGTAAATTTGCTGGATTATGTTGCTGTTATGAACATTCCAATATTATTTGGAAGAGTTGTATATCAGATCTCATAAAACTGTTATTATAAATAATATCCTGTGAAGGCAGCAGCGTCTTAATATGCTTAAGGCACTAATCAATAACCCTTGGGCAAGATTTTCGAGGCCCCAGTCGTTAAGGTTATTTATAGCTCCTCGTTAATAAATATGAGCGTCTATATGACGAAGATTCAGTTAAAAATCTCTTTTCTGTCGAAACTTCATTAAATTTAATGATAAATGAGAGTGCGATTTATTCTTTGGGAGAGACGGTTGTCAACGTACTGAATTTAATCCTGGTTTCGTCTTCATTTTTAAAAATTATTGACGAACTTTTGCTAATTAATACTTTTCTATATATTTTATTTGTTGCTATAGTAGAAGCTAAGGGCTCTTTTGCCATTCGCTGTTGGATTAGGACGATAAAAATTCTTTCATGCTTGAATGATTTTGACTTAGAGCGTCAAAGGAGAAAATGAAAGTTATCGTGGTTTAAATGAATGGAATAGAATTAAGGAAATGCAGAAAGTGTTTCTATTCAAATAAGAAATCGTGCAAGCAAGGCAAGGCGATGTAACGTCATCACACTAGCGCTAATTCAGTTTGATGTGCAAGGTATTTCTAAACGAGTTACGAGTTGGTAGTTACGTTAGGAGGTGTTACAAAACAACAAGACAAGCCCAAATAACCATATAATACAGGGTGTCCGAATCAAATGCCCCTAATTTGGAAAGGTTGCTATACTTAACAGAAAATTAACCACCAGGAGTGGTCTTCCTTAAACTTTCTCGTATACTCCTAACACATGTAGAGAAAAAAATAAGCTAAAAGGCAGTAAAACGAACAAGGACCCCTAATGAAGTGAAGAAAAAAAAAAACGTAACTTCATACCACGATTTCCGAAGGTCGTCCAACGCGGAAGTGGAATTAGAAGCCGGCGTGATTACCAAATAGGGCTGGGTGTAGATAGAGAAAATGAAATTTTCAATTTGAATGCTTTTTTTAACCGATTGACACAAAAATTAGACACAAAACTACCATTAAGGTAAGAAGGCCACATACCAAATTTCATTTATCAAAGTAATTGGGTACAAAGTTTGGTTATTGTAGAAAAACCAAATGGAAATCTGAGATCATGTTTAGACCCTAGGGACCTAAATAAAGTAATTAAGAGGGAACATTATCAAATTCCTTCTGCAGATGAAATTATTAGCAGATTAGAAGGTAAAAAAAAATTTTCTGTTGTAGATTTAAAAGATGGTTTTTGGCATGTTCCACTAGATGAAGTTAGCTCTGAAATTCGCACATTTAATACACCATTTGGAAGGTACAAATTCAATAAAATGCCATTTGGTATTGCAACTGCACCTGAAATTTTTCAGAAAAGAAATCAAATGCTTTTTGGGAATATTGAGGGTGTAGAGATTTATTTTGATGGCATTATTGTTGCAGGAAATGATGAAGCCTTGCATGATGCAATCATGTCGAAGGTTCTCGAAAGAGCTAGATCTGTAAATATAAAGTTTAATCCAGATAAACTACAATACAGGGTATCAGAAGTTAAGTATGTTGGTCAAATTATATCTAAATCAGGAATAAAACCTGACCCAGATCATATAAAGGCAATTGTTGAGATGCCAACACCAAAATCAAAAACTGAAGTTAGGAGATTGTTAGGCATGATAAATTTTCTTTCAAAATTCATACCCAATGTATCTAAAGTTACTGCTCCATTAAGAGAAATCATTCATGAAAATGTAGAGTTTAATTGGGGAAAGGAACAAGAAATGTCATTTGCAAACATTAAAGAATTGTTAACTAAAACTCCAATTTTAAAAGTTTTTAGTGCTAATGATGAAATAATGATACAATGTGATAGTTCAAAAGATGGGCTGGGATCTTGTCTAATCCGAAAAGGACAACCTGTGTCATTTGTTTCACGCAGTTTAACAAAAAGTGAAAAAAATTATGCACAGATTGAGAAAGAATTATTGGCAATAGTTTTTTCATTTGAGGAATATCATAATTTTGTATATGGGCGTAAAGTAATTGTACAAAGTGACCATAGACCCCTAATGGCAATTGTTAAGAAACCTATGCATAAAATATCTTCTAGAATGCAAAGGATGGTTTTAAAATTATTGAAGTATGATTTTGAAATTAATTATGTACCAGGTATGTTTCTCGCTGATACTCTATCACGTGCATTTCCTGTTAATGAAACTGTAAATGATGATCCTGAAATGTTAAATATTGTGCATGCTATTTCAAAACATTTACCCATGAGTGAAAAGAGACTAATGCAATTTAAAAAGGAAACTGAATTAGATCCGGAATTGCAAATAGTTGTAAAATATATTCAAGAGGGATGGCCTAAATCTTATAAAAAAGTAGATAATAGTGTAAAATTGTATTATAAAGTTAAAAATGATCTTTACATTAATGAAGGGCTGTTATTTATGAATGAAAAATTAATTGTTCCTTATAGTTTGAGAAGAGATATGCTACAACTAATACATGAAGCTCATTTTGGGATAGAAAAATGTAAGAGAAGGGCTAGAGAAATAATGTATTGGCCAGGGATGAACTCTGATATAGAAAATGAAGTTTCACAGTGTGGGATATGTGAGAAATTTAAAAAAGCTAATAGTAAAGAGCCATTAAAACCTCACACAGTTCCTGTTAGACATTTCGAAAAGATAGGAGTTGATATAATGGACTTTGGTAATGTTAGTTATCTAATTGTAATGGATTATTATTCAAAATGGATGGAAATTATTGAACTTGCAAATAAATGTGCAGACGAGGTAATAACTAAACTTAAATCAATTTTTTCTAGATTTGGTGTACCTAATACTGTAATTTCTGATAATATACCATTTAATAGCTACATTTATAAGAAATTTGCAAATGATTGGGATTTTAATTATGCTTTTATTAGTCCTCACTATTCTCCAAGTAATGGGATGGTAGAAAGAGCTGTTGGTATTGCAAAAGGTATTATGAGAAAGGCAAAGGAAGATAGGAAAGATTATTTTGTAGGATTGATGGAATATAGAAATACCCCAATATCAGGTCTGAATCTATCTCCTGCTCAAATTATGTTTAATCTTAGGTTAAAAACAAAATTGCCAATATCCAACAAATTACTAAATGCTGAATTGTTTAAAAATATTAGAGAAAAATTAATTATGAGGCAAAACATTCAAAAATTCTATTATGACAAAACTGCTCACCCATTATCTGAGCTCAAGCAAAAAGAAAATGTTAGGATACTGAATTTAAAAAAAAACAACATGGGAACCTGCTGTAATAGTCTCTAAACATAAGTTGCATCCTAGGTCCTATTTTGTCAAAGACCAGTTTGGTAAAATTCTAAGACGTAATAGAAAGCATATAAGAAAATCAAATACACCCTTTAACATAGAAACAGATCCTAATGATGAAATAATAAATACTTCCCAATCTGATTCAGAAGTAACTTTAAATTCCCAAACTTTTAACAGGTCAGATTGCAATGTGCAAAGAAGAAGTCACCGTGTTTGTAAACCACCATCTTATCTGAGTGACTATGTTGTATAATTAATAACTTAAAAGGGGGGGATGTCATAATAACTGTAATTGTAACTGAAGTTGTGTGTATCGTGTTAACTGTGGTTTTAACTGTGGTTTTAACTGTGTATTGTATATAGTATTCCTGTTGTATCGTTGAAGTACTTGTGTTGCTGCTGATGTGTCTTCTCGTATCATGAAATAAACTAAGATTGAATGGAACTGATTATGCTTCTTGCTTGGTAGTGTTCTGAAGAGCACTTAACATATACAAGCAATGACATAGGGCGCATATAAAGAAGAAATAACAACAAATATTTTCAAATTTTTCAGCCTAATTTAAAAAAGACCATATAAAATGATGTTTTTTAAATTTACAATTCGTTACATTAAATATATTGAGAGATAGATTTTTTTTGTCTTCTGTGGACACTTGCATTTCTTTGCACTAAAACAGCTTTAATAATATCTGTCCACTTCAGTGTCCCTTCAAGCCTATTCACGGACAATAGCGCGAACGAAGAAGTTCTAGAGGTATTTCAGCCGATTTCAAGAAGTTGGATGGAATATTTTTTGTAGGTGTTAAAATGTTATTTCTTAAGTAAAGTAATTTTGAATAAAAATTTTAATGCGTTTTAAAGATTATAAAGATTGTATTAAGATATATATTTCAATAATAAACTATTGTATATTAAATTGAAAATTATATATTGACTTTTTTGAGAGAAGGATGCAGAATATGCTTCCACTTAGGCCGTAGAAATATGTAAATCCGTCTCTGTTTATAAAGTTCTAAAAATATGTTTAGAAGGTATTAGAGGTATACTTTCCTTTCCTCTTGGCTACTTTTTTAAAACTTAATTGGGTTGTTTTCAGTGCACTTTAACTCTTTCTTCTTTGCCACATTGAGAAAAATCGTTTAAAGGGATTGTACTACAGTGTTAAATAATAGATTAGATTGTTTGAAAATTTCAAACTTAAATATTTGATCTTCGTAAATTGATGAAGCATACCTTAGTGACCTATGTGAACCATCAGTTTTAAGTAAAAATAGACTTAAAAAAATGGGACTGCCGCCAAATTTTTTCAGGCGATGACTCGTCAAATTTTTTCAAGCAATAACTCTCCAAATTCTTTATCAGATTTAACACGGTTCAGATCTAATGGTTGGCGAAAATGTCGCGCACTTGGCAACGACACAGCACTATATTCTTAAGACCAATCTTAACTAATTGAAGTTGTTTGCAGATCTTTAATATATCTTGGCGATTTAACATATATTATCTATAATATATATATAATTTTTATCGGTACATTTCCATTAGCAAGGCAGAAGTTATATCTAGGGATAAAGGTTGGCGCGAAATGGGTTGGACTCGAGAAGACGGTGTCGTTGCGAAATATTAGCCAAACTTCAGTATTTTCAATGGTAAATTGCCATATTTGGTATTAGATTTAAGATGGATAAAGACCGCTATGAATATTGGCTTCATAACACTTGGCGAAAGCTTCAATAATTTAGCAATATCGCACTACCGTGTTCTCGAGTCTTTCCGCGAAATGTAGCCTGAATGGAGACAGGGCCGGCCTGAGGGGATCTCAAAGGCAGGCTGACAGATTTTTCAAAACGAAAACGAATTGCATTGATTTATGAATTGCGTTTATTTGCATTGCCCTTTCAGGTCGCAATATTACAATATTTATTAAAAAGAATCATTTAATTGAATTGTATCCAAATTTTGCTCTTCTGTTCTAAAATTATATTGACCTTACCAATTACCGTCGCATCTGCAGGAAGATCTTTCTCGAGATTGAAAATAATAAAAAGTTACTTGAGATCTAACATTAGTGGAGAACGATTGATTTGCTCGGCCATTTTATCTATCGAATCCGTATTAAACAAAAAACTAAAAAAATTATAATATTATCAAAGATTTTGTTTTAAAACATGTAAGAAAAGGAAACAAAAATCACATATTGTAAACTTATTCTAAAAACTTGCATACCAAATTGTACCTACGAAGCAATTATTTTTGTTATTCGATTTATTACGATTTTTTGTGTTATTGAAATATTAATTTACTAAAAATAATTTAACTATTTATCATTTAGATGCATTCCTTTAGTCCTTACTATACCAAATTGTGCAATGTGGTAAATAGCAAAAAGGAATAAATTATTCTGTTGTACGAAATTTTTTTCAAGACCTCGCAAGAACTTTGCTCCAGGCCCCGCTTTTGTCCTGCCGGCTCTGAATGGAGAAAGCATCGAAAAATAATTGTGAAATTATAAATAAAGAGTCAGCCCCAACTTTCGGGAAATTGGGGCGCTTAATGAAGCATTTTGCTTGCTTCCGTTCTGAAGCAGAAGTACCTTATCGCTTGTTGCCTAATTTTGGTACAGCTTTTATATCATTTATATCTTCATCTCTTCGGACCGTTGAAGAAGCACCTGGCAGGTCGCCATTTCAGAACCGATGCCGAAGTTCAGGAAGTCATAGTTAAGTGGCTCCGCGACCTGGACCTTGGTCTTTTCTTGAGGAATGAGGACTTGTTACCTTACTTTTTGAACCACCCTCGTAGTTAATTGACCGAGCGAAACGAGGTCTCTATTTTAACTCGACCGTCCGGCGTTTCGTCTGTTTGTAAATTTGTTTGCTGCGCAGTCGAGACCAAACGTGTTGTTCGATTTTCTTCGGATTTGGCATAAATGTTCTTTGAAGCCATTAAGAACGTCTTACATATAAGAATTTTTATTCTTTAATTCTGTTTCAAGATGGTGGCCATTTTAAGAGTTTCATATGTTAGCAAGCCGATGGCGAGTTTAGTACCATTAAAACATTTAAATAATTTTGGTATTGGCGAGACATTGAAATGTAATTTTGTTAATTCTGATAAAAGCAGGCATTTAATTGTAATTTTTTTAATAATGATGAAATCAAAGATTTGTGTAAATAATTCGCATTAGAAAAAGGAAGATAATATCATAGTTTCATGCTGAGAGTTGCTTTTTCTTGTTTATTTCGATCTAATCTCGTTTTTCTATTTTCTTGAAAGTATCTTTTTTTCAAAAATTCAATCCAAACTATTCATGCCATGAAAATTTGAAGGCTACACCTCCACTCTAGAGCGTAAAACTTTATACAATTTTGTTCCACGACATTTTTGATATTAACATAACGACATTTTTGATATTTGATTATTATTTAGAACTAAATATTTCAAAATCATTGCTGTTTGGGCCTTAAAAAGCTACCATGAGCTAAGCGTATCTTATATCGGTGAACTCTATCATTAAAAGCAGTCCAAAATTATCGCCGAACTGAAGGTAATCGATCAACGACAACCGTTTTTAATATTTCCAAACGAGTTCAATATAATCTTTCAAAATTTCTTAACTACAACTGTTGCATTTTCTTTATTTTGTTAAACAGCGCTAATCACATACTTAAAAGTGATTCAATTTTTTTCTTCTTTTCGGCAAACTGAAAATTTAATTTCATATTCCTAATTTTGATGTGGATGTGCAAAGAGTTTATTCCACGTGGTACTTCTTAACTTACCCACGATTGCTGTTGCCGTAGATCGAGAAAGAAACCTCTCTTTATGCTTAATGAAAGAAGTCAGATTATAAAATCATAAAAGATACGCGATGAACTTAAATTCTTGAACTTAGTTTAAAATTATAATAATTTATTTTATGCTATTTGAGTCAATAAATGTAATGCTGAAAATATTACGAAATCTAAATTTTTACACAGTCCCCAGGTCCTATCAGTCACATTTAGCAAAATATTTTTGACATATTAACATTTCAAACAAAACAAGCTCCACATTTCTGCGACAGAAATTGACCGAGTTATGAATCTTTGAAAATTAATATTTCAGACAATTGTAGTCCATTTCAATGGCTGCCTCGAGGGAGATCAACCAATCAACGAGCCGCTCTTCATTCACTCCAATCTCGAGACTGCCGTTCGTTGGTTTATATCAAATTTCCATAATTCAGCCAGTTTTAGTCGCCGAAAAGTGGACCTTTTTCGTCTAAAATGTTAGTGCGTGTAATTTTTTTTACTAGATATCACTGATAGGTCTGGGAGACTATAAAAAAATTTAGACTTCGTAATTTTTTCAGTAATAAATTTATTGGCTCAAACAACATAAGATATAATTATTTTTACGACAAGTAGAGCATTTTTCCAGTTGGAAGTATATGACTATCTCTTACGGTTTAGAAATTAATTAGTCAGTCACGATTAGAGTGGAGACTCTATATATTATTTCTGCTGTCAACAACATTTTTTCCCCAACTGATACAAAGCCTACAGCAAAGAAAAAGTATCAGTGGATAGGATTTGTTTACCGACCAATGTGTTTTACTGGTTTACTTTAAAACACATTGTTTAAAATTTAAGTTAAAATTAAAGTTAAAACTTCAGATATATTGCGATATCATGGAAGTACACTTCCCTCACACCTTTTCCTATTTTATGAAGCTAACCAATAGGAGAAGGTTGCCAAATTTGGATTACCTGGACATTTTTTATGGACAGTGATAGAGAAGTAATTTTAATGAAAAACAAATAGTATATAATTTTTTAGTAGTATATTTATTTTCAGAACAATGTAATGAGGTTTTTATGAAATATACTATAGTAGGGAAAAAAATAGCTTACAAAATTGTGCCATTGGTTCAATTAAGGAAACTGGTTTCCTAGGTTGGACCACTGGTTTTCCCAAATTGGACACCAATTTCTTTAAGAGCAGTTAAAGCAAAAATAATTTTTGATTCTCAAATTCACAAAGCACACCATGCATAAACCCAAATATGACATTTTATTTACTATATCACTTCTTTTTCCTTGTTTACTCACAAATGATGCGTACCTTTAGTTTTTTTCTTATTTTTGGTCCAATATTTGATGGTTTTAGTGTGCTTATATTGTTATTTGCTTTCACCCGTTCCACTTTCAATTTATGAGGACAACTAATGGTGACAATGCTATTTCTGTTGTTCAAGATATTAATCTCATTGATTTAAACAATACAATTTAGGCAACTGTTTATGGCACAATCTAGACAACTTTTGTAAATTAACGAAAAAAATTCCCTTCAATTACCTAGTTATTTCCATCAAACAAATTGTCATTCTATAGCCACCTCCTTTCCAGTATATAACTAACAGTATTTTCTGCTCAAATATAATACTTTAATGATGTTAGAATAAATAAAAGTACTAATATAAAAGCCCAGATCTGTCTCTCACTGATCCGGTAACGCTCTGATCACCAACAATAAAATTCGCGCCATAGCTCTGCGAGACGTTAAACAGCATTATTTCATTGTTAGAGCACCTAAATTTCCGTAATTTTAAATTTAGAAGAGTAATTGTCGTTATAGTTTCAAATTTAATAGCTCTAAAATAGTGAAATAAAATTTGCTATCGATTGATATAAAATTTATCTCGCTATGATCAATAGTTCCCGAGATATTTTAAATTATATTAATCACAAATTTCAAATTAATTTCAGTTTTTTAATAGAAAGTAGTAGATTACGTCAGTGGTATATCATGCTCGTGATATAGTCTGGACGCCACTATGCATCTGATTATTTACTGCAATCGTGATGATACAATTTGATAATATTTTTTCACAACGCTTGACAAGCAGAGAAGTGCTTTGTTTTGATTAGACATCTGAAGTACAAGGAAAATTGTTAAACAACGAAAAATACTTCACACGGAATGTTGCTCACCAAGAGGTTTTTTGAATAAAGAAATATGCAAATAATATGTAAATAAAAAATATTTCCAGTCATAAAACACATGTTTATTTTATTTATTTTCATTTAATGTTAAACATTTCTCTCCATATATATCTATTTAAACGCGTCAAATTTGACGGGAAATCTCTCGAATGAAGAGGCAATTTGCACCCGTCATACCATGACGGGTGATTTTCTAGTTTTATGTATAATAAGAAAGAAATACGGATAGTGTTATGGAATAGGATTGGAAATATGGAATACATATGTAAACAAATTTTCAGATTAATTCTATGCCCAGAAATTAGAAATGCATATGCCGTATTTGCACCTTGAGCACTCCACATGAACTGGCATCTCACAGTGAATGAATGCACCGCACTTGGGCTTCCTCACTTACAGCATCGAAACATTTAGAAAAAATATCGCACATTTAATGCCATTAGCTTTATGTTGCTTTATTGCCATTGTCATCACTTGGATCTTCCAATATTATGGAAGTTGGAGGATCGGATAATTCGGTAGGTTCAATAATTTGTGACATTTTCGAGACCCTCACTCCTCTAGAGTTTTTTTTGTTTATCACAATTTTCGAATCTACTCACTTTTCTTTTCTTTCAGCAAGTCCATTCCCATAAGTGCAATTTTAAATTGAGTAGTGGAAGATACATAACTTTCAATAGAATTCAACTCTGAACTTTCAGAAACTGCTTCTTCCAAACTGCAAGTTAATACAAATTTGAAAATGAATGCTTAAATTTGAATTCTTCCAGTTTTAGAGCATTTGTATCTGTTAATTTCTCCTCAATTATAAAAAAAATTTGTTCATCAAATCTTGAATTTCCTTTATCTTAATGTGCAGATTGCATATTCCTTTCATTTTGCTTAAAAATGACTATATTTCAAAGCATATATAATATTTTCACATAATTTGAAATATCAACATTTTTCAGTAGAATTAATAGCAATATTCGACGCAATTCTATAAATGATATTTGTTATCGAAACTGTTAATACAATTGTTAACTGTTGCTAAGAAGCTGTTTATTTATTTAAAACTTTTTTAACGAAGAAATTTCTACAAGGGAAACAATGTTGCAACGCTTTATTGTTTTGATTCATTCCCTGATGTTCTCACAACAAAATTAATACTTCGTCTGGCGTTCATACAACTAATTTAATATCTCTTCTTTTGACGATTTTCGAATATTTTTTGAGTTATTATAATGTCTTTCTGGAGTAGAAGGCGGTCAGCCATATCACTGGATTACAATCCCATAAATCATATTTCGGCTGCTCCAGAAAGAACCATTGCACGACGAAAACTCCCCTCACAAGTCTTTCCAGGGTTTAAAATCCTCTCTGTTAGAAGAATGAGATTTGTTGCCTCAAGCTTTGATCAACAAGCTTATTGTATGTACAAAGGCCCCTTGTTAAGCTTGTTGGAGTTCGGGTCTTTATTAGCCAGACGATTCTGAAAATATCAGGTGTCATGTTCTGGCAACTTTTAGTTTTACTTAAATATCTGAAAAACTGTTACTACTTTTAATTAAATTATTTTACTGCTAACTGTCTCATAGTATTGGGCATGTGTGTGAAAAATTCATAGCATTAAATCAATTATTATTCGATTTAAATATCCGAAAATATATTTAAGTAGTTATAGTTAGAAATAGTTTTAGACCTTTCCGGGTCCGAAAAAAACTGTTTTTGAAATAACGCCTATCTCTCTGCCTGTGAATAAGATACGGATCGAACTAGAAGAATGAATTTATGTAAGGGAAAATGGGGTAAAACAGGTAGTTAAGGTTCGAAGGCATGTTAGCGCTAACATATTCGACATAGAGCTTGCTAAATTTTATTAAAATATTTATTGTTTAACGGAGAAGAATATATCTTTCCAGAAAAGTCACAGTTTCATTACTTTTTTATCAATAATTTTTTTATAAAAAAAGTCAACTACCCAGTTTTACCCAACTAGTGGGGTAAAATGGGTACACATGTTAACGTTATGGGAAATTAGGAAAACTCGATTTTCAGTGGAAAGGTTGTAATCGTTTTTTATTTTATAAGACCATTTAAGAATATTAGTTACAAATTTCACATGTAAAGCAGCTGTCTTCTTTCTCTGCGTCACTGCAGCTTTCGTGGGCAGCTGGGCTAAGACAGTTTTTACCTTGAATTAACCCTTTTCTTTTTTGAATTAGAAAATACACCGTTAAAATATAAACAATCAACGTCTGATGTGTTTTTATCGCCTTAATCGGAGGAATCATCAATACTGGCTGTCCCGGCCTTACGCCACTTGGAGTACCCGGTTTTATCCCGAGTGCAGGGAATATAAGAAACGGAATAAAACCGCGCAATTATTGGAGTAAATCCTTATTGTTTGATAGGGTATAAATCCTTAATAAACTTTTAATAAGCTGGACTAAATATAAATTTTATAACTGCAATGATTTTTAAGTAAGGATAGTTTAAAATCAAACGAACGTTAGAGAGTCGACGTCTTAAAACAAATAAACCTTCACAGATGCAGTGAATTCAACAGCTACAACACGCCAATATGACTGTTCCTTTTTCTTGACTAACTAGAAAATCATCCGTCATGGTATGACGGGTGCAAATTGCCTCTTTATTCGAGAGATTTCTCGACAAATTTGACGTGTTTAAATAGATATATATGCAAGAGAAATGTTTTACATTGATTGAAAACAAATAAAATAAACATATGTTTTATGATAGGAAATATTTTTTTATTTAATATTATTTACATATTTCTTTATTCAAAAAACCTCTTGGTAAACAACATTCAGTGTGAAGTATTTTTCGTTGTTTAACAATTTTCCTTGTACTTCAGATGTCTTTGTGTAAATTTTAACGTTGCCAAAAAATGTTATCAAATTATATTATCACGATTGCACTAAATAATTAGATGCATCGTGGCGTCCAAACTATATCATGCGTATGATATACCACTGACGTAATTTGCTAATTTCTATTGCATAGAAAAGAGTGGTGTGATGATATTCATCGCCAATATGGCGACCCGCACAATCCAATCAAACGAGTTTTTCGAGTAAGCAACCATCTTCCTGCTTATTTAAGTGATGGCATTGGTGAATTGTGCATCCTTGGCTGAATACTTGGCGATCATGTCTGAATGTAGATTTTTACCATTATTTGATTGAATCTTGCCTTTTACTTTTCCCATATCATTGTCAGCTGTGAAAATTGCATCTTGGCTTCTACTTTTTCTATGAAGGGCAGACGAGAGTATTATGCAAGTATACGGAATAGGATTTATCATAGCATTCTTTTCACAAAATTAGTTTTGTATGCTTAATTCAAGGAAATAAGTGACTTCTATTACTGAATAGTTTAAATGTTCGAACTTATGCAAATATAAAAGTTTCGGAGAATTAGAACTTTCATAACGAATAACTTTAATAATAGCAATTGAGATGTCATTTAACACGATCTAATGATCTTTTCAACAGGCTCAAGGAAACTGAAACAATAATTAATCTTTATCTGTTGAACTTCGTAAGTAAAAGTGATTGTTGAGATGCAGGAGTAATAAATGTTGTTAATGTTTGTTTTTTTAAATGAATACTAACATCCAGCCGTTATTTATAAATGGTAAGATTTTAATGAATTCATTTAATTTTGATTCCACTCAAATTTATTAATTTAAGTTAGTGTAGATAATAATGGATTTAACAGGATACTTTAAAAATGTATTAAAGCACATTTTCACTAAATTGCTTCATAAAATTTTTTTAATTTTTACCGATGCAACCAATGAGAGCATTTCTTTCCCGACTGTTTTTCAACTCCAGATCGGAGAGCTAACTTGTAGATGACGGCTGACAAAATGGTTTCGGGTTTGCTGTTCCTCCCTTAGCAGGTTGTTCATAGGGTGCCTGCCCTGCGACAAATATTATGCATAAATAGCCCGGTTACAAACGCAAGTAGAACTCCACACATCAAAGTAATTCCCCCAAAATGCAAAAAAGTAAATATTTTGTCATACAACATATTGAAAAAGACGTTTCAGGTGCTTTGAAAAGGAATTTATCTTATGCTGGTTAGCAGCTAAAAAATCAGCAAATTATATGCTTCAGTATTTGAAGATATAAATTTAAGAGAACAAGAGTTTATACATCCTGGTTCACATGTCAGTACCCCTGGATTACCAGTTTACATCAATAGTCAAGAAGAGATTTATTTGAAGAGTAAAACATTTGGAGACCTATTTTCCGCTCAAACTTTGCTACACATGTGGTATTTAGTTCTTACTAAATTTTTTCAGCTGGAATGTCAATTTCTGTTGACTGAAAGTGCCATTTCGATGGAAGAAGGTCTTGCTAAAAAATTACTGCTCACCACTTCCTACTCAGTGACTTTGTTTAAATAACATTTTCGGCGGATTAAAATCGGCAAGGAAAGAATTTCTACAAAATAGTTTATTACCAGCTCAGTTATTTCATTTAGAAGGTCATTTATACAGACTGAAAAAGACATGAAGATGGAATGCTTGTACTCAAAAACATTCCTTACCTACCAGCTCCAACTGAGTTCTTTCTTCTGGAAGGTCAATTTCTACGGACTGAAAGCGGCATTTCGGTGGAACAAGTTCTATCTAAAATTCATCATAACCTACTCAGTCTTATTTATTTATTTGTAGTCTCTATTTGTATTTCAGTATTTGTTTTATTTGTCATTTTCTAAGGATTGAAAATGGCACTGAGACGGAATGAATCTCTGCAAATGTTTATTGCCAACCATTTCCTTCTTGGTTCTTTCTTCTGAATTGTCAATTTCTATGAAATGAAAGCGGCATGAGGATGGAATGAGGCAGTGCTTATAGTTTCTTACTTATCCCTTCTTACTCAGTTCTTTCACCTGGAAGACGGAAAGTGGCATTTGGATGGAAGAAGTTAAGTAAAAAGGGAAATTACCACCCATCATTTCTTAATCAATTATTTTATCCTGATTGTCAGTTTCTATGGGTTGAAAATGGCACTGAGATGGAAAGAATTTCTACAAAAGTATTTATTGCCAACCGGTTCCAGCTGAGTTCTTTTATCTGGAATATCATTTCACTTGGAATGCCAATTTCGATGAACTAAAAGTGTCATTTGGATAGAATAAGTGATAGTCAAAAAAACAATTACCGTTCACCGGTTTCAGTTACTTCGTTATAACTTATTTTCTATGATTTGAGAATGGCACCGAGATGGAGTGAATTTCGGAGAAAAAATTTATTACCTGCCAGTTTTAGATGAAATGAGTCAATGCAAAAAGTTTCCTTCCTACCTGTTCCTACTCTATTCTTCTGAATGTTAAACTCTATGGACTGGGGAAACGGATTTTGGATGGTAGAAGTTTCAGTTAAAAAATTGGAAAAAGTAGCATTCTACTATTTCTTACTCACGTACTCCGTCTTGTTTGTTAGTTTCAATGGACTGAAAATGGCACTTAGATGGACGGAGATACTTCGAAGATGGCGTCAGGTATCTAGTTTTGAAGACTAAATTTTTCTCAATTTTTAATAAGTTTCTTACATTAAAGTGCCTGAAGAAAGGACAAATTGATTTTCTGTACATAATTATTTTTTTTTACAATTTCCTTTTTTCTTCAAAAATATTAGTTTCTTTATCGGAAGCCATTATTTCTGAGCCTCTATGCTTTGATTACTTAATGACCAATTAAAAAATTTTAGATTCCCAATTGGCTACTTTTACCCCATTGAAAGTGAACACATCCAAAAGCCCTTTGACATGTTTAGCATCTTGTACATTCTATTGGACAGTTATTTAGGGGTTGGTTTTATTAGCAGCGCCTAGATAATAATTTTCAACAATTCGAACACTTTCGATGACTAACAAATTTCTATATTTGTATAGAATAAATTGAGTTATGAAATTTTGTGGAATGTTATTGATTCTAAATGTGATATTTATTCAATGTGAGTATACAATTTTTGAGATATCCTATAGAATTCCTTAATTATAATGAAAATTCATGCCATCCATTTACCATTACACTTCCAGTGCAAAGTGATATCGACAAAGCTATTACAATCTTAATGATAAAAGAGCAATTAGACCTGAATATTCGACTAAACTTTTCCTCTTGTGCGATCTTTGAGTAAACACCACCGGTGATCACGTTGTTTGAGATATTAGCGGTTAAGTTCAAGGTTTTCGGTTATAGATCGACTTACTGACACATGCAGATGCTTAATGATAATGCTCCGCGATTTGATTTGATGTGATTTGTAGGATGTACAGTCCTTTATGTAGCGACACGAGGGCTATTTTGTAACGGACCCGGTAATTCTAGAACAGTGGGCAGATGACTAGGGCGACGCAGAATTCAGCATCCCATTTCCGAAGTAACATACTACCGCAACCAAGGAGGACCTTTAAGCTGCAACAGATTTAATATGCACCATGTTTCTGAAAGGCAGATACTTTGGTGGAATCATGCCTTGAAATCATGGCCTCTGATCTGAAGCCAAGAATCTGTTACCGTCCGTCCTCCGACTATTATCTTTAACCCCTTCGGGACGGCCGCTCGCTGAAGGAAACGTGCCCACCGGCGGGAGCTGGCAAGCGCATTCTGTGCCCACCGGCCGAAGCATTTTCTTCCTCTAAGCCTAACACGCATTAAAAGTGCGCTTTACATAATAATGCATAAAGAGTGTCCTTACATAGAAATGAAACCATTTTTAAATATGCGGTAAACGATATCATATTCTAAATTATAAAAAACGTTTAATTAAAATACTCGATTTTTAATAATAAAAAAATAAAAATATAGTGTATTTCCCAATAATTTAAAGTACCTAAATAAACACTAGATTATTGATGCAAAATTCGAAAATATAGGAAAAATAAATATTTACATTCAATATTATAAAATACTTCAAGAAAATTGTAATAATTAACTCTTCAAAGCCTTCTGAAACATCTTCTATTTTAGGACTCCACTGACATGACGGAATTGGAATCGATATATTAGTACTATCCTCTTCTAATTCAGAATTTGATGATTCATAACTATCTAAAGAACTCTAATAATTTATTGCTTTATCACTATCGTCGGAAAAATCTATAGATTTATCATTTAAAAATTTACATATTTCCTCCTCGGAAAGTTAACGCGTTCTTCTAGCAATAACTGCAAAAATAAAACAGAAAGGCATGAAAACCTTGACAGAATATCTCCCATAAAATCTCAACCCAAGCGAGAGAAGAAACTAGAAACCAATCACTCCAAAATGAGTTAAAGAGTTCTTTAACACATGCTTCTATTTACACTCGCCAGCACATGTTTCTGTTTATACTCTCAAAAATCAAATAATTCTAATAGAATGATTCACAGACACGTGGCCGACTACAATCTGACATCGGAGAGAGAAATACTAATGTACGGGACCAATCTTTTGAAAGAAACATAGAATAGTAACGCCATCTGATAGAAAACATTTTGTTCCAAAACCAAACGCATATGTGCGGCTCTCGGCCCACACCAGCACTTTCGCCGTAACGCAAGGATGCGGCGCTCGGCCTTGAAATGAGTCAGACTGAAACGCACATATGCGGCGCTCGTCCCGAAGGGAGTCCTTCCTCCGACTATAATCTTTAAACGAGAGCTTGCAGTATGGATTGCAGAGTAACTAACTGCAGTGAAAGTCAGTTATAACAACAGTTTATAGTTGCGGTGAAAATTTTTGTTATAATGGACTTCTTGCCAGAAACAAATCGTAATTAAAAGTGTAATAAAGAAAGCTAAAATTAAAATAGGCTTTTTTAATTTTTCTTTGCCATTCATTCAGAACCGGTTTTGTTAAAATACTATACAGTGTAGACTGTATTTGCTTCACAATAATAATTTGATAACATAACTCTGTACTTTACAGAATGTAGCAGTTTATGGGACAGGAGCTTTTAAGGAATTATAAAAATTCTAATAATATTCAACGCTTTGATAAAATATTTCTGCTGAGGAGCGTTCCTGATACCTTTATTTATATCGTCTTCCTCTTCCTCCGTTGAAGCCCCTTAGTCTAGTTCAACGATGCAGTTATTGAAAGGAGAGTTCCCTGACACCTTCGTTAAAGTTATAGCCGAAAACTTGCAAATTTTTACTCATTGTAAGCACATGAGTTTTATATCTTTAGCATTAGGTAGTTGGCGGTGCGTTGCAAATCATTCGTAATTGCGAGATTTTCGTCAAAAGCCGCACTCTGTGACGTATTGAAGTTAAGTTTCAACTTCACAGATATTCACAGCTAATCTTAAAATACAAATATTTAATTTCAAAATGACATCCAGATTAATAATACATGCATAGTTTATACATTTAGATTAATATAAAATTTTGTACGAAAGCTCAAGCAAGATCATCCCATTCACTTGCTGTTCGTACAGCATTGAATTTCGCCTACAAAACTGTCCGGTCTGGGCTTCAGGTACGCTAGATACGGTATTTAGGTACATCCCTATTGGCACAAGATATTCTACGATATCTCCACGATGTTGCTACGATATTCCGAATGCCGCACAACATCGTAAAGATATTGTATGAAAATTGTAGGCCATCTTGTGATAATAGGGATGAGATACGGTATTCAAGTACACGAAGATACGTCTCTACGCGAGACCAGCAGTTCATCTTTCTTTCTCTCTTTCCTTCTCTATCAAAGCTGCGGTGGCCTAATTGTCAGGAGTCGACCTCGGAGTCGAAGGGTTCTAGGTTCGAAACCCGATTCCACTGAAGATCTGCCGTGTATTGGGCCTGTTGCACGTTAAATCATAGTAGGGGGTCAAACATCCTCCCGCTGATGTGGAGAGGGGAGGGTGCCTGCTCAGGTGTCGTCCTCGTCATCTTACCACGGCTCAAAATTACGAGGTCCGTCCCCAAATAGCCCTCGTGTTGCTTCAAAACGGGACGTTAATATAACTAAACTAAGCTTCCCAGTCTGTGTGAAAACTTTCGCCCTGTAAAAGATCTTTATTCACTTCTGGACGACAATCCTTATCACTACTTCAAAGAAGACCGCTAACTGTGAAGGTCATATATAATCCATCGCCCAAGGAATGCTTATCACTTAACTGTTTTTTCTGCATAAAGATGCATATATATTCCCTAAATGCACGACGGTTAAGCTCTGATGATGTACGTATGTTACAGCTCATTATATCGGACTTCCACTGTAGTTGAATTTGGGGTCAAGCATTGTCCGCGCCTGAAAGATAAGTGGCTGCCGGTCATTCAGATTCTTATCGTCCATCCTCAAGACCTTTCATCACGTAATGCCTAAAGAAGAGTGTGATCCATTATGAAAATCTGATAACAACTGTGTCTGCATTATGACAACAAATGGCGTGGATTGATAAGGACATAATATGTTAAATTGGTGAGGCTATTATTTGTTTTGAATTCTCAAGAGCATTGTTTAAAACACTATTACCAAATGACTTCTTCCCTCGGCGTTCTCATATACTGCCGAAATATGGAGTGTTTTGTACTTAGCCTCGTTGTATGGTGAAATGAATTGAATATTACCCCATCAAGTAATTGGGTTTACTTTTTAACCAAGAACTACACATTTTAGTGCCGAAATCACGTACCGTTTAATTTATTTATCTTGTATTTCTGAGTCATCATGTTCACAAAGACATGGAGAGACTGGTCGATAGACCATCAACCATTTGACCGAGTTGATTCCAAATTTGATTCACATCTACAATTCTGGCGATAAAACTCTATGCCATATTACACCGATCTAGCTCAATGAGTTTTCGAGTTATCGTGTTCACATCCAAGCGGACGGACTGACAAACAGACCTCTCTTAGAGGGATTTCGTCCAGAATTTGAAAGAAATTTACAATTTTGGTGCAAAGATGAACGTAACAAATCTTATCCTTCTAGCTCGTTGGGTTTAGAGTTATCGTGCTCACAGACCCAAACCAAAGGACAAATAGACAGACATAATTCCAAAAGTGCTTTTTACGTGTTCAAGGAGATTGAAACGTGGATATTCCTCAAAATCACAAGGTCGAATTTTCCGACAATTACAATACTGTTACGAACATGGATATCGCTTCCCAGCAATGTGAGTCTTATGGTTGGGAAGAGAGTTTTACAGGGGTAAGTATGGGATACTGGCAGCAGCCAGGCCTGGACCTTTGACCTTGGCGACAAACTTGGCGACAAATCGATGATACCAGAAAATGCGACCCTTTTCTCGATATCTCTATTAGGAAAGAAAATACGCTTGAATGTACGAGAAAACTCCATGTGACGTCACGGCCTGTCGGGGAGAGTATATAAGGACTGTGCCTGAATCAGAGGGATTGTGTTTTATCCACTGGAACGACTTTAGAGTTTCGTCTGCAGTGCGAGCTAGGAAGCCGGTGAGCTGAGCGCTATAGAAAGTGCTGTTATTATCGTTATTAGTGATTTGCTGACTGTTTGTGTTGCTAAATCTCAAAGTTCTGAACTATTATTACCTGTGAATTGTTGTCTGTTTACGTTGCTAATCTGTGCAAGATCTATTGTTTCCTGTTACCAGTGCTACGTGTTTTCCTGCACATTTGTGAATAAACCTTTACTCTCCATTATCCTGCGTGTTGGACTGTTTAAACCATACACCCACAGAATGCGTTTTGTAACAGTACTTCCATACAAGAAGGTAAAAACTTTACAAAACTTGTATTATAAATTGACTATTACTAAAATATTATAAATTGACATACAGTTTTATTTATTCTTTTCTCATAAAATCATAGAAATTCAGAACACTTTCGAAAATATGGAATACAGTAGAACTTCGATTAACCGTCTGGACCAGGGCTTTGACGGATAAC
Organism: Araneus ventricosus; assembly: GCA_013235015.1. Lineage (NCBI taxonomy): Eukaryota > Metazoa > Arthropoda > Arachnida > Araneae > Araneidae > Araneus > Araneus ventricosus. The sequence continues at coordinate 1,672,207 of BGPR01000033.1, read as the reverse complement.
CGAATAGACGGATAAACGAAATCTCTTAATACATATGTACAGAAACGTGATTTCACTGCTAGATTCGGACGAAAATGAAAATAAAATTCTTCTAGAAATAAATAATACATATTGTATTTAATTTTACAAAACGATCAATTTGAACTTCAATATAAGAACAGTAATGTAACAGAAATGAAGCAATTAGATTTTTTTAAACGAGGACGGATAACAGAAACTGACGGTTAATCAAAGTTTTGCTGTAATTAAATTTATTAAGGATGTTAGTTAGTAGAATTGTCTGAAAGAAAGCACATATGTATTTAAGTCACACAGTTATAGAATTAATTTAAATTAATTAAGCGAATAACCTCACTTAAAATGAAAAATCATTAAATCCTATAAAGATACGCACAGTGGGTATAAAAAAGAATATTCTAGAAGCATTCATAACTTCAGTTCCATGAAATAAATTCTGTGCATTCTATTAGAGATATACATATATATCACTAAGTAGGTTTCTTGTTTGTAGATTTCATAGAAAAGTAGAAACATACATGTATTTTGAAATGCTATGTCTGCAAGAATTATTAATCAATTTCGTGATGAATTTTGAACATACTCCTGCATAAATTTCGCCAAATTTCTAGCTTACGAGAATAGAAGCTTTTAAAATGTATGCAATAAAATAAGCACGAAACAAAGAATATTCTAATTATATAGAAAGAGAAACTTAAATTCGGAAACTAATTAATAAGACTTAAATATGCAATTCTCGTATAGAATATTTTTGTTGCTTCTTACCAAATCTTTGCTTATTTCTAGAAAGGCCTATTAGTTAAGGAAGTTATCGGAGCATGCAGAATTTTAATCTGTATCTTAACATTTTAATCTTATCTAACTTTATTGTATGCTATATACGCCTGTTAAATAAATATATATGTAATAAAAGGAATACAATCTCCTGTAACAATCTCAAATTATCGCAGGCGTTCATAGTGAGAAAGGTAAAAATTCTGAATTCCATTTCCTCTGTAGAAAAGAAAATGACTTCATTTGCATAACCTTCACTAACAATTTTTAATTAAAATAATTTGAAAAGTTAAAAAAAGTCCGAAAAGCATTTAACACGTAACACAACTCCGTTGGTTTCTTTCTTTAGAAAATGTTAAAGTAATACTCATTTGAATATAAATACGATAGATAGGATTTTCATCTTTAGTGCACTATACACAATATACATAACATAGGAGAAAACACTAAAGTTTTATGCAAGCATTGTTAATATCTTCAGTTCTAAAGTAATAACTAACAGAGTAGCTCTAATTACTCACTTCTATAACTATTTATTGCCTGTTAAATTGAAGCAAATATATCATTATATTTTAAAAGATTGTTTTAAATGTCATAGAATAGAAGAAAGGCATCCAATAAAAGGGAGATTTATTTTAAAAACACATACATTTTCTAAGATACAAAATAGAGATTTTATTCCGATTGTTTCCCCTATATAATGTATTGTTATCAGCTGAATGAAAGTAAGTAATTTAATTTACTTAAGAAAAATTGAATCTAAAACTCAAACATACATAAAACATAAAAACTATACTCATAATAAGTGTTATTTTCTCCATTGCACCCCAGTTCAACGATGCCAAAAGATCCCTGAAAAGAAAGCAAAGGAAGCATTAATAAAATGTTTTTCAGAGGACCAATTTCAGTACTCGCTTACGAGACTTTTAAAATTCAATAAAATGAAATGAAATAAAAAAATACACTCACACCTTTTCTCACCATTCAAAACTAACAGTACCAGATAAGCTTTGATATTTTCATAAATATCAAATGTTGCCTCTTCATATATCATTTATGCCGACGTTCAATAAAACAGTAGCAGAACTGCCGAGATTAAGGAATTTTTTGGAAGTTGTTTACTTTCAAATGATAAATTTTATTTGTTCTTGCGAATAAACATTATCTGTTTTGAAAAGCATTTTTATTTCATATGTGTTTTTTCATTACAAAGCGAGAGATCGAAAATTAGATAAATGAATCCATTTCATGTTTGTGTGTGTAAGATACGATATTTTAAAGGTTCGAATGCAAAGCCTTTTAACAGTTCCTATCACAGAGAAAAAAGAATTTTTTTCTGTATGTTTTTATTAAGAACGAACGATAAGTTAGAACCATAGCGGATCCATATGAGGAAATGCAAGAATCTGTTTCCATCCACGTTTTTAAACTCTTATTTTTATTAGCAGCAAACGATAATTATATGTTTGTATTCTGGAAATATACTTTTTTTCATTGAATACACTTTTGAAAGGAATAAAGGGGTAAAATGCTTTGTTTAACAAAATAGAAATGGTAAAAAAAGATAAGGATAAAAATTCTTTTCTACAACAAGAGCGAATGTATTCAACTGAAATACAGAAATATAATTTGCTTTCAAATGGAACTGGGAAATGGCAGTCGTACTTTGAATTTTCATCTTTCTAGAAATGAGGTATTATGAAAATAGAAAAAAATGGAAAAGAAACTATATTTATTCAAGAAAGAATCTTAATTTAAATGTTGCCAAGAAATATTTCAGCTACGAATGAAACATGTTTAAGTAGATTTAGGGTTTTTTTTAGAATCTACATATTTTGTCGAATTCCTGACGCAGTTAAGAAGTAAAAATGAATATTAAAATAGAATTTCAAGTTTGAATTTAAAAGTTACGAATTTAAAAATTATGTCAATAATAAGTCACGAAAAAATTATAATAAAAATACTCATAAGCAATTTCATCATTATAAATCATAGTTTCTAATATGCATTATTTTAAGAGAGATGCCACGGATTGGGTTGGAATATTTTCAATTAAGTTAAACAAAGATGGATAACTTTAACCGCTTAAGGACCGAGGTAGTTTGTAACTTACGGTATTTAGGACGAGTTAACTCGGGATAAAGCCTTAAGCGGTTAAAATAAGGCTATCAGAGAAATTATTATTATTTTCATACTGACTGTCAGATCACAGGAACTGAAATGTTGCTCAGAAAGTTCCAGTTTTTTCTGACTTCGATTTCTACAATTTCCCCATTCATGAGAATTGAATTATGAAAAGAAATAAAAATAAATAGGTAGTTTTTTAACAAGAAACAGTCACAACTGTGAAAATTCGTGCTGTAAAACTATGCAAATTTGGAAATGGATTTTAAAAGATGTTCCCCTTATTATTTATTTTATTTTTTATTTCCTTTATTATTTATTTATCCAAAGAGTTGAATGAATTATCAATTCATTTGGGATTCGGTCTTAGAATTCATACTTCTTAGGAGAAGTATAAATTCTAAGGAAGAAATATGGACACATATGTTAAGGAAATTGGTGTTTGCATTTCGCTTTGAGAGCTAGCTTTATAATTTTCCTTGTATATTCAATTGCAAAATTGCATGGGCGTTCTCAAAGAAAATATTGAAAGAGTAAGACACCCACGTATTTTCACATTTTTTGTAGCTTAAAGAAAATATTTCAGACCAATAGCTTTGCTATTTCATCTTCTAGAAATACATCTACATTACAATGAGCATTCTTTCTCCGACAAAATAACTCTTCGATAGAATTCAGGCAAATTTCGTAAAAGGTGCTGTTTTCTCGATAAAAATAACGAATTCCTCGTAAAAATCTTTTTATAGAATTTTTTTACAGAATTCCGTGATCTTCTTGTTTGTTGTTTCTCTCGAAGTTCGGAAAATTTCAAAAGTGAAATTCTAGCTTGTAAAAAGAAACATTCTAGAATTCTTCAAATTCTCTCTGTCAAACTTGTATTCTTGCGCTGTTCCCTGCTTCCATATTATTAATATTAACGTACTATCGATGAATTATTTGCAAACTTTTATTCTATTTCCATTAATACTAAACAAGAAACTGAAGCTGAATGACTTATAAAGAGATTCAATTGTTTTTTTATAATTGTTGTTTAATTTCAACCAACGGTTTCTTTAAATTTTTCGAATATAACCGAAGCTCTACATCAATACGTAATGAAATATGGTATGTCTGATCCAGTTTTAACATTAAAATGAAAATCTCTAAAAACCTACAACAGAAAGGTTTAACTAATAAGTTATTCTAAGCCGAAAAAAATAGTTGATTTACTTTTCTCGGTAAGAAAATGGAATTAAAAAAATTCTTTTTTGATAGCATTTCTCTATCAATTTTAGAGTCTCTAAGCTTCAAGTGCGCCAAGCACGCAAACCTTAACCCTTTCAGGGGCATAAGCAATTTATTTTTTTTCTTCGTGAAAACAATGATAATGACCGTATAAATCTATAAAGAAAAAGAAAAAAATCACCGCCGGCAAGCCGGAAGGTAAAGGTGGAATCCTTTAGTCCGGAAATATAAGGAAAAGAACATTTCCCCCTCTATTTTCATAGAGATTAGAGCTGCAAGAATGAAAGAGGGTGGAAGAGACTGCAAATGACGAGAGCTTTACAACAAAGGGTAACATGCATAGGTTGAAAGATGGAAGAGGAGGGGAAGGGAGGGAAAATCACTTTTCAGCTCATAATTTCTAAGCCATTGCAGCTATCGAAAAAATCTAAATGCAAAAATTGTTTGTTATGATAAGAGGGTGGAAGAGACTGCAAATGACGAGAGCTTTACAGCAAAGGGTAAGGTAATTATGGGGAAATGAAACTTTCAACCCCATCATTTCCACCCTCTGGATAATAAAGAAGTTCATAAAAATGTGGCTTCGAAGAGAAACCATCGCCCTTGTCCGGGATAGAACGAAAAAATGGTATGTATCGTGAAGAAAGGTTCTTATACTTGGTACACGTTGGTAACTCTCACTCACGGAAAAGTGGCGTATTTGACGCAAAATTTCGATTGACATTGGGCTAACGGAAAAGCACGAATGTTTTTATAAAGTGAAACTTCTCTAGACATTCACCCCTTCATAACGATCGCCCCTCTCGACGGTCACTTTTGTTTGCATGGAATTTTCAGTCCATAGACATAATGTTAAAATAACCCCAACGAACAGCCACTCAAACTACTCCGAGATTTCTCGGACCTGTTATTAAGAGAAAAAGAAATAAAGAACAATAAATGCATATGTTACCGTTAAAGTGTATAATTCAGTATTTTATAGAATAACTAGGTATTCAGCTAGGCAATTCATAAAACATCTAGTTATTCTACGAAATAATGGATTGAAAATAACTGGGTAATTCATGAAATACCTAGTTATTCTATGAAATAACAAATTCCATGCTTTAACTGTAACACATACGCTAAAAATAACGCCGGAAATCAGAACGAAATTAATCATCCCTTTAGGCTCCTATCGAAATAGGTCATTCAAGAGTTAATTTGTGCCTTTCATGTGCTGATTCGGACTCAGCGACTCTCAGCAAATGGAATTTTTAGCTCAACAGACTTTAGGAAAAATAGATGATACTATTGCCAATTCCTCAACAACTACCGATGAAAAGATTAAAGATTTATTTTTCCAATTAAAAAAAGAACTGAAAAAGTTATCCTTGAAAAAGCTGAAAGATCGAAGTTGACACAAATTGTATCTCCCCCCCCCCCTCAAAACAATCGAATAAAGACCTTTTTCTCTTTAGATGATTCATAAAATTCGCTTTATCAGATATATATAGGTCCTGTTTAAATGCGTGCCTTTTACTTCCAAACATGAAACCCCTTTAGAAAGGCCAATTTTCGTTGGAATGGTGGGTGACCCCTATAGGGAGGTTTCTCAGTACCTTGAAATATAACCAAGATTTCATAGCCCTGCAAAAAGCACACGGTTGAAAGTTTACGACAGCCACCACGTAATCCCCACCAGCACGAGACACCGGGAGGACATAAGTGGCAGGGAGCCTCTGCGGTGCTCTCTGGGCTCCCTAAGCACATTTTTCCATTTAAACAATTTTGTGCACTGACTGGAAGACCCGTGGAGAACCCTCGTAGAGAACCTCGAAACACACCATGGGAAAGAACTGCAGGATTTTGCCATTTCGAAACACTCCTGGTAAACTGTAAAAAATTATCTCATCATTTTTTTTCACTTCCGAAATTCAGTCTTAAAGGCAATTATTACAAAACTAGAAAATCACCCGTCATGGTATGCCGGGTGCAAACTGCCTCTTCATTCGAGAAATTTCCCGCCAATTTGACTCGTTTAAATAAATACATATGCGAGGGAAATGTTTAACATTGATTGAAAACAAATAAAATAAATATATGTTTTGTGACAGGAAATATTTTTTTTATTTACATATTATTTACACTTCTTACAAAGCACTTCTCTGCTTGTCAAACGTTGCCAAAAATATCAAATTATATCATCACGACTGTAATAAATAATCAGATGCATCGTGGCGTCCAAACTCTACCACCCGCATGATATACTACGGACGTGATTTACTGCTTTCTATTAAAAAACGGAAATTAATTTGAAATATAGGATTAATATAATTTAAAATTTCTCGGGAACTATTGATCATAGAGAGATAAATTTTATATCAATCGATAGCAAATTTTATTTCCCTATTTTGAATTAAAACTACAATTACTTTTTTACATTTAAAATTACTGAAATTTAGGTGCTCTAACAATGAAATATTGCTGTTTGTTTAACGTCTGAATGGCGAAATTTATTGTTGGTGACGTCAGAGCGTTACCGGATCAGTGAGAGACAGATCTATGCTATTATATTAGTGATTATAATCCAGCAAAATTTCAATAAAAAATCTTTTTGTCATTCATAATGGAAAGAATAAAAAAAAAGCATTTTATTACCTCAGTTTTTTGCAAACGAACTGCGCGATTAATTGAGGCGATACTGGAAAAAAATGACCGAGTAAATGCCGCAATCGAATTTTGAGTTAGCGAAGATAAATCTGTAAAACTAAGAGCAAATGCCAGTAGCCATGTTTTGAAAAGTATTACTTTGAAGCCAGAGATAGAAAATATTTTAATGTAGTAACAAAAATTATCAAAACTTATCTACCGAAAAAATTTTAGAATTCATTGAGCTCAAACCAAAAGAAAGATATTAAAAAGACTAAAGATCCAAATGAGAAACATTGCAAAATTAAAACTACTAAAATATGAAACAAGATTTAACAGCTTCAATTTAGGAGTTCATCGACAAAAAACATTACATTTTATCGTAATTTTAACAGTGATCGAAATATTTGATAAAACAATGAAATTGCAATGAATTTCTTTATAAAAATCAGCGAGAATACTCCTCTCTCGACTTTCTCATACACTCACAAATTGTGTTTATCAAGCCACTTTACCCTTTAAATAGTCTTGTTTTAGGTAAAATGTTGTAAAATGGGTTATATCACCTCTTGACAACTTAAATTTTCTGAGGTTTAACACATAAAGAGAAAAGTTATATCTTTCACTAGAGAGAAAAGTTATATCTTTCTTGACTAAATAATAATTGGAGTGAATGTGAGTAAATATGGGGAGCTTTTCTAAGCAACATTTCATTGAAAATAAGGCATATTTATAATATTGGTGGAATCAAGTTAGGGCAAATAAAACTGTTGAAGATATTATCAACTGTGTATGGAAAGGCGTTTTAAATTACTGAATTCTGATTGATGTAAATAATTTTGATTTTTAAACATCTTAGAATTATATATATTGCCACTCAGATTTCTTTCTAACATGTACATATCTTCGTGCTACCAGAAGATTTGAATGAAAATTAATTTTAGGAGTTCATGTAATTTTAGATAATTTAAATTTACCTTCAGTAATTAATGTATTTATAATTTCCTATTACTAGCACAAAAGTATAACTGTATAGCGAGCTAGGATCACGTAATGATCCCAAAAGAATCACAACGTGATTCTTGGGGGTTGGGGAGAGGAGCGAGCAGGGGGTGTAACCCCCTAGTTTTAATTATTTTGCTTTCGTTTTTCGATTATCGCTTTCAAATACACACAGACGAAGAACTCGAGAGAAAGTCGATTCTTTTCAGGATTTGGTCCAAAGTTTGATGCAAATCTACAATTTTGATGATAAAACTATAGATGATTCGCAGATTCCGAATCTCTTCACACTCTTGCGCTTGCGCCAGGCGGAGTTGATTTCACCAAAATAAGGGTAAAGTGAAAAATGGAGGAGGAGATGTTTACATTTTATTTAGCTTGACCTAACAAAGAACTCCGGAAATTGCGCTCATCTTACTCATTGCCTGTCGCCCCTTTCCGGTTTAATCGCATCGCCCAAAATGGATAGTATTGGCATTTTGAAAAGATCAGTATCACAGAGAAATGAGTGGTTAGATGGAGCGGTGCACCTTACACGCCCACAATGTCATTAGCCAATCAGGATTCAGTTCGTGTATTTTTAACATCTGCGGCAAGAACTCACTTTGGAATTTTTTAAAAGAAGGTATTGTATAGCAACGGATTCGGAAACCATCCGCGCTTTTGCGCATGCGCCGGACGGAGTTATTTTCATCAAAATAGGGGGAAAGTGAAGAATGGAAGGGTGATGTTTACATTTTACTGAGCGTGAAGGACTCCAGAAATGCGCTAATATGACTCATTGCCTGATACCCCTTTTTGGTGTAAAATCGTCCAAAAGTGGTACTCTCGGAATCCGTTGCTGAACAGTAGATTCCTAACATTCAATGAAGAAGCGAATCTACTAGTTTCCGACTTCGCTGAAACAGAGGCCCCTGATGTTATTTTAAGTTAAAAAATTTGCCCGGTTCGCGTACGCAAGATAACAATAAAATGTTCACTGTCACCCAAAACAAAGAGAATCCTGATTGGCTAATAACATCGTGGGCATGTAAGGTGCACAGCTCCGTCTTGTCGCTCGTCACAGAGAAAGAGTGGATCTGTGGATCAATATAAGCCAAATTTCATCAATTTAGTTCGTGTTCATATGCACGTGGTCGGACAGATGGATAGACTTCCTGCCTATGGTTTCTTCCAAAATTTGATAGAAATTTGCAGTTGTAAGTGTACACACCACATATAAAATTTCATTTGTGGAAAAAAAATTAAAATTTCAGTTAATTCTTAAACATTTCAAAATCTAACTAAAAGTTTGAAAATTTCTTTCTAGTGAGCACCTACTATCCAATAAGTGTCTACCTGCCAAATTTTAAGTTTCTTGCCTTTGTGGGTTGAGATGTTTCCTGCTGAATCAGTCAGTTAGTCAATAGGTCAGTCAGTCAGTCAATGGCATTTTACTATTTGACTTTTATGTGTTAAGATAATCAATGTCTAAAATTAAAATTGAAACAGGTTTAATTACCACTCACACCAACAGGCTGCGCTATCCAATTCGCTATCAAATAGAAACTGCGAACCACAAATTTTGCGGGGGAAAAATGTATTCTCTAATTAACTACGAATTGCAAATATTTAGTGATGATGTGATAGTGAATGATTACGGAACATGAAAAAGTCACATGAGTTGTAATAAGTCTGTATGACTTTTTTTAAAGATCTTTTTAATTAAGAAACGAAACTGACAATTTTTTCCACAAATGTTTCGAATAATAATTTTCTCCTCTTTCATTCTTAGAAGTAATTAGCGTCGTTTGTCATATTCATTGAATTAAGAGAGTCATTTATCAACTTAGTTAAAACTTATGCTGCTCTTGAACTAAGTGATTCCTCTAAATGTTTTCACTTTTTCTTTTCCATAGAAAATTTCGCAACTGCTGCTCTCTTTACAAACATTTCCTGTGATTCCTCGAACCAAAACTAGAACAACTTGGTACGCAACCTTTCATAAAAGAACACTTTCAACATGATTGATGAAAGTCATCATCCCCCCCCCCCCCAAAAAAAAAAGAAAAAAATCCCAAGAATTAACAAAAACGGAAAATTGCGTTTCTGTCATCATTGTGATACTTTTTTTTCTTTAAAAGATATTGTCATTTTACTGTCTTTAATCGTTGATGCCTTTTCAAGTTTTTACGGCTTTATTTGGCACATTGAAGGACGTGAATGAAGAAAAGAACATTAGCAGAAAAAGAGAAGATAACAGCCTTCATTCTTGTTGCGAGGTTTCATCGGCTATTTTAAGAAGAAGATTGATAAAAATTTTCCAAGAATGTTATGTTGGCACCTTCTTCTTTTTCGATAAAGTTAGCAATCAATTTTAGGGTGTATTAAAGATAAGTTTTCTTTATGAAATCAATTTGTATTTGAGGTGTCTTAGTCGAAGAATACTTGATATTTTTTAGGTTAACATATTATTCAAAGAAAAACTATTTATTCTAATCCTTTATAAGACGGATACAACTAAATATATATATTATATATATTTTTTTGTGCATTATCTTGTATAAGATGGGTGTATCTATCTTTTTACATTATAATGTGCCGTTGTATAAGACAACCGTCCCATGTCCACTCAACCGGTTCGGTTTCCGTAATGGCTTCAGGGACGGGGGCATGGGGCGGCGTTCTGTATAAGACAAGCTAACAAATTTGATGATCCTAATTCGAAGTAAGATTAAACAAGTTTTTGAAAAGTGCGCTTTTATAGCAGTGTATTAAAATGTAGAAAACTTTTTTTCGTAAAAAATATGGAGGTCCGTCCAAAAATCTTAAAAAAGTAAATACCCTAAGTAAATTTGAATTCAATCGCGTCTATAATATAAAATGAGTATTTCTTTTTTGATGGCTCTTGGCAACATAAGGTACGAAAGAAATACAGGTGGTCATAAATTATTGGACCCATTTCAAAAATTAATAAAAAACCCCCTATAATATAGCAACTTCGTTTTTTTCAACGAGAAAGTAGCTCAAAAAGTTTTTTTCAGGTAGGTAAAGCACCCGTTACGGCACACTAAATCTGCGCAATCCAGCGCGAGTGTCAAAATGGCTACCGTGCAGCAGAAGGCACGTCTCTGGTTCCACGTAATCAAATCAATTGTAACAGTTCAAAGAATTATTCGATGGTATGAGCAATTAAGGAGTGAAAGCCTCGCTCTCTAATGCACATTTCCTGTTCCATTTAATTTCTCATTCCAAAGGGCTTGATGAAGTTCTTACTTGCGCACCGACAATTTTGATACTCTAACAGAATAATACTTGGAACTGTTACAAAGATTTGCTTTCGTGGAACCAGAAACGTGCCTTCAGCTGCACTTTTTGAGTTACTCTTTCAGTTAAAAGAACGAATTGCTACATTATAGCTTTTTTTCAATTTTTGAAATGGGTCCAATAATTTATGGCCACCCATAAAATTATATATAAATAGAAACATTATTTAATTGACTAGAAAATCGTCCGTCATGGTATGACGGGTGCAAATTGCTTCTTCATTCGAGAGATTTCTCATCAAATCTGACGTGTTTAAATAGATATATGGGAGAGAAATGTTTAACATTGATTGAAAACAAATAAAATAAACATATGTATTATGACAGGAAATATTTTTTATTTACATATTTCTTTATTCAAAAAACCTCTTGGTAAACAACATTCCGTGTGAAGTATTTTTCGTTGTTTAACAATTTTGCTTGTACTTCAGATGTCTTTGTGTAAATTTTAACGTTGCCAAACAATATTATCAAATTATATCATCACGATTGCACTAAATAATTAGATGCATCGTCGCGTCCAAACTATATCACGCGCATGATATACCACTGACGTAATTTACTACTTTCTATTAAAAAACGGAAATTAAATTGAAATATATGATCAACATAATTTAAAATTTCTCGGGAACTATTGATCATAGCGAGATAAATTTTATATCAATGGATAAAAAATTTTATTTTATTATTTTAGAGCTAATTAAAATTGAAATTAGAACGACAATTACTCTTTTAAATTTAAAATTACTGAAATTTAGGTTCTCTAACAATGAAATAATGCTGTTGAACGTCTTGCAATGCTATGGTGCGAGTTTTATTGTTGGTGACATCAGAGCGTTACCGAGAGATCTGGGCTATTATATTAGTAATAATGTAATCGAAGAATATACTCCAAAAGAAACCCCAACAAATTTCATTGTGATATCACAATGAACTGAGAATGCTCTCCTGTCATCTACACGAACTTCGTTGAGGAATCCTGTAAAATCAAAATTTTGGCTGTTTCTTCATTCATTCTCATTGGCTACATAAAAAAATTGCTTAAGTATTGTTTATTTATATATCATTTCATTTGCCACTTTTCAGGCTAAGTTCACTTAATTAAAATGCGAACAAAATTTTTACTTTATGCAATTAAAAAAAGTGCTTAGAAGGTATAACAAATGGGAACAGCTCTGATATACAGCATCACTGGCGATAATCTTGTATTGGCGAATTTTTGTCGCCTAACTTGGCATCGTATCATTAAGTCGCCAAAACAAAATATCGCCAATGGGGTCCTATATTGAAGCTGTTGAAAAAAGTCGCCAAAACGAAATATTGCCAATGGGGTCCTATATTGAAGCTGTTGAAAAAAGTCGCCAAAACAAAATTATCGCCAGTGATGGCGAATATCAAAGCTGTACCAACAAATGTAATTTCCTTTCCTCTTGGCTCTGTTTTTTTGATTTTAGACACATTCAGGTTCTTTCAGTGCAGTTTAACTCTTTTTTTTAAGCCGTTTAGAGAAAAAATCGTTAAAAGCGTTTGTACTATACTGTTAAATATTATGCTAGATATATTTCAATTTTCAAACATAACTATAGATTCGCTGAAAATTTCCAAACTCGAACTGGTGACACACAAAAACAATTAGTTTTAACTAAAGTTTGGTTTGAGGACATGGTTGAATTTTTTCGAGAAATATCTCTCCAAATTTAGTGCCAGATTTAACGCGGAAAAGATCTAACGGTTGGAGAAAGTGTCATGGACTTGGCGACGACACAGCACCATGATCTTAAGTCCAACCTTGACTAACTGAGATTGGTTACTGATTTTGGATTATTAATATGTTTTGGTGATTTAACATAGCTACAACATGGGTAAAATTTACCAATACATTTCGATTAATAAGACTGAAAATGTATCCAAATATAAATGTTCGTACATTTATCGCGCCGGAATGGATTAGACTCGAGAAGATGGCATAGTCGCTAACTGGGTTGAAATCCGGAAGTTGGTACATACTCTTAAAATGGTGCCAAGTCGCCAAAGTTAATGCAAGTATTAGCTTTGTGGACTTGGCGTCAATGAAGTACAGCAATCAAGTTAATGCTTTGGCTATTTGGCGGCGTTTTAAGAGTGTGTACCAACTTCTAGATTTCAACCGCTAAATGTTCGCGAGACTTGAATTTTCTCAAGAATAAATCGCCAAATTAGTACTAGATTTGAGACCGTTATGATTTCCGGCATCATAATGGTTGGCGAAAGAGTCACCAATTTGGCAACGGCGCAGTACCGTGTTTTGGAGTGTTTTCGTGAAATGTAGTCTGAATAGAGATGCCAAGCATATAAAGAAAAATAATTGTGAAGTTATAAAAAAATAAGTCCCAACGTTCGGAATATTGGCACACTCACGCAAGCATTTTGCTTGCTGCCGTTCTAAAGCAGAAGTACCTTATCTCTTACTGCTTAATTTTCCTTTCTTAAACGTTTCATTTCAAAACGGATCTTCATATGTAAATGCTAATCTTCATATACTTAACACGACATTAAAATTCCGAAGAAATTATTTTAGAATGAAGGGAGTTTAAAATTAGTAAAAGGATTCGGGTTGAAGTCTAGAAGTTGGTCCACAGTTATAAAATGGCGCCAAGTCCCCAAAGCTAATGCAGATAATACCTGCATATAGCTTTGGCGAAGCTAATGCAGATAATACCTGCATATAGCTTTGGCGAAGCTAATGCAGATAATACCTGCATATAGCTTTGGCGACTTGACTCCAATGATATACAGCGGTCAACGTCTTGATTTGGCAATTTGGCAGCGTTTTAAGAGTGTATGCCAACTTCTAGATTTCAACTGGGGTTTTATGTAAAGCATCCAATTAAGTGCATTACATCTTCGTGGATTTTTCTGCAGAATAAAGATGATGTGAAATATTTTCTTAACATAAATTCTGAATCTTCTGCTTTACAACCTCATACTACATAACTAATTATCGATAATAAAATTTTTTATTCATCAAAAGTAAAATTAATACCCCACAATTCGGTAAATTTGCATAGTAAGTTCGAAAGTTCATCGTCTGTTGTCACTCTTATTTGCCCAATTACAATTTTTAAAGTGTCCTCGAGGGAACATCCATCTTACTTTTTTACGGAATTGCCCTCATTCTTGGCGACATTTTCGTTTGATTTGTTATCTGCTGAATTTTTTGTGCCTTTCCCGGAAGTCTTTCTCGATTTGTTGATGACATACATTCCTCCATTCTTCATCAGATGACCGCTGTCCAAGAGCTCTTTCAGCACGAGTTTCCACCCCTGGTTCTTGTGAATTCTATCCTTTTTGGATTTTAGGAACTTCCAAATACGGTGGGGGGGGGGTTGCACCGCTACTGTCTTTCTCATCTTCTATGGCCTCTAAAATCCATTTGCGAACTTTATCCTTCTCCTTGGATTGTTTATCAGTTTTATCAACTTTCGAAGCCTCCATGTTTTTTGATCCAAATGAGAAAATATTAAAATTAAGGATAATTTAAATGATAAACATTAATGACGTATGCTGATGGGAATCGAAAGATGAGAAATGTGACGTTAGATGGGAACTATTTGAATCAAATTTGTAGTTCACGTGCTAATGATTATCAAAATCTGTTTCATTTGCTCGTGCATTTTAGTGCACGTGCATTTTTTGGTTAAGACTTTAACCCTGTATTTATCGACGATACTTAAAAGTACTACTTCAATCACCCTTATATTTTCGCAATTTGACCGTTTTTCCTGACAGTATTTACATGCACACGAGGGAATGTAGTTCCGACAGCTATCAGTAGATGACCGATGAAGACAAAAATTAATTTTTTTAATTATTAATCAAATTAATTAAATTATTTAATTAAGAAAGTTTTTCATTTTTCCTGGGATTATTCTGCATTAAAACATATCTAATGATGCCAAAATAAAATTGAAAAGTTGCTGGTAAGTTAGTTAATTCGGTAAATAAAGGGTTAAGTTAAAAATAAAGCTTCGTCTGATGTTTAACAAACAACGTTGTTTTGAACAATGGCTGTGAAAGAAATTGGAGGCTCAACTTTCAAAAGTTACGTTTTGGTCGCGTTTGCAATGGGAAATTCACCTGGAGCAAAAAAAAGCCACATGACTACTGACACGAAGTATGATGGACCATCTGGATTCTGTTATGGTCATGTAGCTTCCGGCTGCGCTCAATGACTATTTTAATGAAGCACCACTTTAAAGACTCGATTTGTCTTATGTTTGTGAAGATGGAATTTTGTAATCGACTTTTCATTCGATTCCCAATGTTCGATATTTTTAAAATTTTATGTATTTAATATTTTTTGGGTAATAAAATAGATGATTGTAATATTTTAATATTATAATAAATTACTTTAATCACATTTTGATTCCATTCTAGGGGCGCTACCTGGTACTGAATTTAAGAAAAAAGGAATTCGTTATTCCATAATGTTTATAACAATGAATTGTACAAAAAGCCCAAAAATGTAGAAAATGATTAAAATGAAAAAAACCCCTCATCTTTTAAAATTAGTTATCATTATTAAATTTATTTTTTTCTAAGTTTTTACATCATTTCCGGTATAAACATTGGCTTTCCATCGTGAGCACGTAAAATCTTGCGTAGTGAATATTTATTTGAGCGTTGCTGAATTTTGTAATTGTTGGTTTCAATTGATATTAAGATGTTTATAAATTAGTGGGAAAAGGTTGTTATAGCGTGTATTACCCAAGTCTACAAGTCAACATATGGTGCCTTGAACAGAGATTTGTTTCATATTACAAACTACGATGTGAATGTTTTACAAGATATGGTGGGAACAAATAAACCTTGACTAACAAAAGATCAGCCACCAGTGCATGAAATAATGGGAAACTTGATTGCTGAAGAGGACGGTGAACCCTTCTCTTGCTTGAACTCTCATGTGGAACTGAAACGACATTTTTAAATTAATTTGATCCTTACCGAAATTCAATCTAACTATAATATATCTCTTGCCGTTGCTCCATCAAGAACAGCTTCTTCTTCTTGATTACGGGACACCTTGCCCCTGGTCCCGGAGACGAGTCCATTGTCAGGATAGTGTATCAAGAACAGCTATCAAACTTTTGGATGGTGATCTCACAGCACATTCTCCTTTACAGTTACCTCTGGTCTTAGATGACACTGAGAATCCTATATGAAACATAAGCAAAAAGTCTGATAAGGCGATTTGTCCTACAAATCGCTAACTTATCATTTGGGATGAGTGTACTATGTCAAACAAAGCTGCCGTTATCAAGTTTGTTTCTCCCATGGCGTGTTCTGGAATGAGAACTCCAAGCAATCTTTACATATATGCTCCAGAAAAGGGGGAGACCAAAAGTGTTGTTTATTCGAAACCTTTTAAAGTAATAATTAATTAGGCATTATCAGTAACAAGTGGAGCCGCGGGTACAACGGTTAGTTTCCTATATAAACGTGCTCGTTCATAATTTTCTTATTTAAAACTTTTCGCAAAGAAGTCAATTCGTAGTATCGCGACTCATGCTCAGTGCACAGACGTATGTTAAGTAATAAATGACGAAAAAAATACAGTCGATGCAAATATGGTATTTCAAAATTATTAATGTTCAGGCCTTAAAAATCTACGATGAGGTAAATCTGCTTTATAAGAATTGAATTTTTAATAGTGGAAACAATGCTGTAGCGACGACGTTAATCAGAGAAAGTCAACATCGTTTGTACTACAGACAAATTAAATGCCTGGCCTCCCTCAGGACGAATGAACTCGCGCTTCCGATTTTGCTTTGATTTAAAAATTCATCCATTTTTTCAAAAAACTTATATTCATTACATTTCAGTCGTTTTTCTTCTCCCTTAATACTATTATTTATTACTTCCAGCTGATTGTCTTAATCCTTTAAAATAAATAATTTCCTTGAAAAAAATGCGGTTGCCTATTAGTTTCAACTGTATAACAACTGTCCAAACCAACGAAAGAATACATACACTCGTAATAAACTTGTAAACATTAATATTAAAGAAATCAATCTGAACTACACAATACTCTATTGTGTGTGTATATATAATCCGAACAAGTTCTAGAATCCTAGGACTTGTCTCGGTTCTAGTTTACCGAAACTCCGAGGTAAATAACAAAATTCAAAGGTTCTCTGTTTAATGACCAGATTTGAAACCTTTCAAAATAAAATTTTCTGTTTCATAGATCAATAAGCGTACACTCACCATGCTTGATTAAAGACAATATTTTATGGGACAGGGAAAATTTTCTTTTTATTTTACATTAAAGCCAAAGCTATTATTTCCTATATTTGAAACAAATGAGGCGCTTCAAATCAAGAATGAACATATACGTTTTACAAAATTTTTCAGGAAGCACAAGAAACTGATAACTTTCTGTGATGGAGAGGTGAAGAATGGATGTGAAGTGATGTCGCCTTTTTTTTCTTGATTCCTTTTTTTTACGAGTTGCTGCTTGGTGTACGATCCATGTTTTCGTAAGATGGATTGAAGCGACTGCCATGTGCTTTTAAGGACATATTATCCCAATGACTTCAGCATCACAAGTGTTCCTACAAAAAGTGTAGCATGATGGAGATCTCGGCTTCGAGTCAATGATTTTTCGAGCTTCAAAATTTTTCTTCCTGAGTTTAAGCATGCGTGTGTAAGACTTTTTTTCAACTACAGTTGAAGCTTTCTTTTTCCCAATATGTTGCAACATTTTTATACTAGTTAAAATAATATTTTCTTACAACTTATCACTATACTGAAACATTTTTAGAGTAACGATACATATTTTTCATACACGTGTTTTGATGATTTTTACAGATTTTTGATGTGTAGACAGTAATGCCGTGGATAAATGTTAATAAATAGTGTTTTTCTTGTCTACTCAATAGTGTGCTCTTGCCTTTGGTGTACTAATCATTATTACGATCACTGTGCCATTTTTCATGTATTTATTTTCAGCTATAGGGTTAGGCCCAACTTAGCATTTTTAGTCACACCATAACACTTTCTAAATAATTTTTTATTTGCTTTGTCCTTTTAACCAACAAATATGTTTAAAGATCACTGTCTATGATCTCAAAAGAATTTGACGGAAAATATTCTGGGGGGCAGTAAAAGCAAAAATCTTACTGGACTTGGTAGGTTCTGACATAAAACACTGGATATATCACGTTTCGAAAAAACGCCTAAAACTTAGAACAAAACTTAACTACCTAAACTTGGTAATCCAAACAGCAGTCCTCAGTTGTTTTCCAGACAGTTGCATTCTTAAAAATCCTCATAGAGTGAGAAAAGTTTGAATAATTTTTAACGTTCAGTTCGGCGCATAAGTGCAATGTCAAACTATGCCGCATAATATGCTTCGACCTAGGGGGTAGAAATGTATAAATCAGGTCCTGCCGCAACCCACTCCCCACACTTTGGTGCCACACGCACCGAACAGAGTTCCGGGGCGGCGCCCCCCCCCCCCGAGAGAAACAAATAAGAAAATGTCTTGATTTATTAATGCATTATTTTAATATCATTATTTAAGATGGCGAGGCATCTTAAATTTTTGGAATTATAATTCCATGGCCAAGGTTCATATTTTAAAAACAGCAAAGTTGGGTCTGAATCATCGTACTTTGAGATTTTTCGTTTTTTCCTTTCGGTTGAAAGGCGTTTCGCTTTCCTGAGCCACGGTTTAAGTCTTTAACGTAGTGTTCTATTTTAGAAAGTCGACAAATAACGACGCCGGCTTCTAACACTGACGAAATCACTCAACAAAATACTATAATCGGTGAATGAGGATTGGTTGAGATTCGGGATGACGGGAATTTCAGTTGCAAAGACTGTCATACCCGAAATAAAAAAGGATTCTATCTAATAAATATATAAAACAGCAGAAAATTTGAAGAAAAGTACAAAGGCTTTGATTATTTTCTAAAAATTTGGATGAGGAATAACCTTCTTCCAAAGCGGCCTTGGACACGGGAGTGCTGAGGAGCAAAAGTAGAGGCATCATTTTATAGCTTAACTGTCATCTGAAATCGCAATGAAAAACTCGGAACGATATCTTTTAGTGGAAAAGTGAAATAGAACTAAATGTTTAGCGTCTTGAGATCTATTGAGGGCTGGTTGGATATTTTAGGTTTTGAAAAAAAAAGCCAAATTAGATATAATCGTATGAAATATTCCTCTTTGTTAAAAATATATTGTAAGATGATAAATTATTCAGAAATGGATATATTTAGTTTCAAAAAAAGAAAAAATAAGAACTTTAGGGAGCTCTTCAAAGGGAAAACAATTCTGCCAAAATGAGCCTGTATCCTTGTACAGTCGGGCACTAAGAAAAAAAATGCATTCTGAAAAAAAATGGATATGTTCACTTTTGTTAAAACGCTCCTCAGATACGTGATTATTTTAATAAGACTTTTTTTAAAAACTCGTATCAGAATTGATTGGACCACGGTGTCCTGGTGGTAAGGTCACGGCTTCGGAGCTGGAGGGATGAATATCATAAGAAAGAAAATTCCTAATCTTTCACTGAAAATTAAAGTGTCCCACACGCATTTATGATTTTGTTTTGACGTTCCTATTTTTGATAAAAGATTGCTTTCAATTTTTAAGTACATTAATATTATATAATTATTTTTATTTTTACTACAATAAAACCCCGGTTATTCGAAGTGCCTCTGAAATCGCAAATCCAAATAACTAGTACTCTACTACACGGAACTAATAGCGAAGGCGAGACTTTTTTGCAACGATATCCCCAATTTTCTCTTTTAAACCTCCCCAAGGAAGTCAGTGATTAATTTTCGAATGCTAAAATTAAAATTAATGGGTATTGACAATATTAAATACGATATTTCTTCCCTGTTGAGCCCGACGGAGGGTTAACTTTAATAAAGAACAGCCACTCTTTAGTAAAGAGGGTAGCCTAAAAAGAGAGTTTTGAAATCGTTTTGCACTGAAAACATTTCAGAATTGCATACTGTAATTGGATACAAAATAGTAATCGATGTTCGTGGCTTAACCAAAAAAATCGTTATCCGAAGCGCCCCCCCCTTTAGTTCGATGAACCGGGGTTGTGCTGTATTAACTGATAATTTCTCTTCAATTACAAATAGATATTGGAAGATTTTAAAAATTTAATTTGCATTTTCCACACACTTTTTTTTTATTTACAAACTAAGTTTCAAACCAATTTGGTTCATATTTATATATCTTGATACAATTTTAAATATAAAAAAATTGTTATAGATTTCAAATCAATATTTTAAACATTGCTGGCATTTCTGGAAACTGTTGAGTTACTGAAATTGTTAGAAGCTGTCTATTTATTTCAAACTTTTTAAACAGAGAAATTTCAACAAAGGATAACGATATTGCAATGCTTTATTGTTATCATTTATATCTTGTTGCTCTCGCAACAAAGTTGTTACTCGTTTGGCATTCGTACAGTTAGTTTAACAGCTTTTCTTCCGACGATTTTCATATATCTTTTGATTTCTTAAAATGTCTTCTGATGATTTGTACAAGGATCTCGGTCCAAACCGTGATTCAAATAAGGATCTTTAAAACGACAACGGCCTTATTGAAACGTCCCTTAGGATACACCAACCCTAAGGTTCTTGGTACTGGGTCTTTAGGCTCAGTGGTACGTTTCAAGAACCCTGAAAAAGATGAAGAAGTGACCACCAAGTTACTTTATTTGGATAATACAAGCGAGGGCGAGAAAAAAAATCTGGATCAGACTACAACACCAGAACATCACTGTGAAGTAGCACCGTGTTCCGTCCGCTGAACGTTGTGTGTTACGAGATACAGGTGTGCCCATATGATTTGATGAGTACAGTCCAAAAGAACGAATTCAAAGAAAGTTCTGAATCCTTTCATCAACTTAAGAGATGGCTGCATCAAGAACTTTGTGGCCTAAATGTCCAATTAGCACAACAGGTAGCTGTACCAATTGTACATCAAAGCTAATAACGTGCTGATTTCGCGCTGAGCAAACCGGGCAATGCTTGGTGATTTCACCTTTCTGAACATAATCATATCACACATCAGAAGGTAAGTAATGTTCATTACATGTAACGGAAACGTACCAAGAAAAAATTATGCTTTAAGATGCAATTTAGATATTTATTAGTTTATTCCTGTACGATAAGCTCCTGATTTAATTATGATTATATTAATGGAAATAAGAGTTATTGTAAATGAAAAATATATAATAGGGTTGAGTTTAATAAACAAGCTATTTTAATGAGACCTTCATTAAGAGATACATCTACGTAGATAATAGTGCAGAACTTTTTTATCGGAGTAATGATTGATTATCTGAATTAATTTTTTTACGTAATATAATTGGTTTTGAAGTAAATTATCACAACTCTAATTATAAGAGTCATCTATAATTTTTTTATACAGAGAAGAAATTGGGTTGCCTGCCATGTATCGACCTCCCAAAACCTCTTGGGTCCACAAAGATGGTCAAAAGATTGATGGTGGGGATTTTAATTTTATTGGATCAATAAAATTATTCAATGTATTTGGACCTATGGACGTTTGGGGTCATGTCCATGAAGCTGCTTATCAACTTCCACATGATGCGATCCTTCAGCTGCCGCTTGGGTATATTGGCTCGCCAAGCGTCAATGAAGGGTGTTCTACAAGTGAGACAAGGTTATAAATACTTTAATCATTTAATTATCTCTAATTAATGCAAATTAACTAAAGTTCATGAATATTTAATTAATGCGCATCGCTCAGAAAGCGGAATAGATTTAATACATTTTAAATTGAAGATCGGAAAATGGGCCACTCCATGCAATTTCACTTCTTTCTATAGTAAAACATTTCTTTCAACAACTTTAACAATTCAATTCTTCCTTCGTTTATTTTCGTTTATTACTACATTTTCTTATTTTTCTTAAAGTTAGGGAAATATTTTGAAGAAAGGAGTTTTCAGATAAAGAGTTAAGTGGTTACAGTTACAGAAAAAGCATTTAGATTTGTATAAATTAATCATTTTAACATAAAACAGAAAGCCCTTACATTTAAAAAAAATTAAGTAGGAAAATATATTATTAATAATTTGTTTGGCTCTAATTTGTTATAAAGATTCTATTAAAATAGTGTAAAAATAAGGCATGGGCAATTTTTTTGTTGTCATCCAAAAGCTACCTATATTGGGCAAAAAACAATTGGCTAAATTAGACTGTTTATATCAATGGTATTATATTATCTCAGAAAAAAATACCACCAGTATTAGTCCTCAAAGATTGGAAGTGGAACTCTTCAAAGCATAAAAACCCCCCACTAAAACCATTAAATGTTGGATCAAGAAAAACTAAAACTAATTATTAACTAATTAAACTAACGATTGATATGGCACTGAGATGGAGTTGCTTCTTCGAAATATTCATCACCTATGGTAGTTGATCAACTCTACTTTTCACATTGTCAGATTCTATGGACTGAAAATGGCCTTGTGATGGTGTAAATTCCTGAAAATAATCATTACCTATAGTTCCCTCTCAGTTCTACTCTACTCAATGCCAGATTCTAGCGAGTGATACGGCACTGAGATGGAGTTGCTTCTTAGAAATATTCATCGCCCATAGTAGTTGTTTACTCTACTCTTCACATCGTTAGTTTTTATAAACTGAAGAAGGTGTTGTGATTGAGTGAAATCTTCAGAATATTCCTTACCCACAGTTCCTGTTCGGTTCTATCCTACTCTAGTGCAAGATTTTAAATAGTGAAGACGACACTTATATGGAGTAACTTTTTTCAAAATATTCATTATCTACAGTTCTTGCGCAATTCTATCATTCGCAGTGTCAGGTTCTTTGGATTGAAATGGCATTTGGAAGAAAGGAGGTCTACTTTATAAAACTACTGTTTTCTGCTCAACATTTTACTCCGTTGTGCCATAATCGACACAAAGATGAGAACACATCCAGCGAAATCCTCTAACTACAGGTTTTTATCGAGTTTGAATTTTTTTCTTTTTGTATATATTTATCAAAAGAGTAATTGAAGAAAACAGAATTTTCAAGATGTAATTGTTAAATTGCTTCACTATTTCTTTTTCAACAAACGATATCTCTTGAAGAAGCTAATATTTACTTTATATTGCTGCCTTACTTCACATAATTTTAGTCACTATCCGGAGAAGATGTTTTCCTAGAAACTATTTTTTGTACTCAGTTTTGTATGGTATTTTTGTGCAAATTGATCAATAAACAAGCATCTAATTTCCAATGGGTTAATTTTATTTGTCTCTGTGTCTCAATTTGTATAATAGCCATTTTAAAGATATTTATTATTTTCACTTCCGTTTTAAGTTTTAGAGATTTTAAGTATAACAAACACAAATCTAAAGGCCTTAACTAAAGTGCATTTATTGAATAATTTGAATATTTAATTGGGAATAAGAGGAAAATATTTTCTCTTTGCTCTACTATATCTCTGACCTCCTCGGTATGTTCAGGAAACTGGTGACAGAATTTGGAAGTTTTTATTTTTAGTACGAAGACCAACCACCAGTTGCTTAGAAATCCAAATCTACAATTTTTGTGCAAAGATCGTATACTAAGATGCATCTATCTAGTTTGTGTTTTTGAGTTGCCAGTTTCACCTACGTATGAAAGATCAACAGAAAGTCAACCCATTGACATATCTGATTCAAATACAGTAGAACCTCGCTAATCCGAACCGATTTTATTTTCGAAAATTATATGTAATTGAAAAGATTATATGAAAAGATTTAAATATACACACTAGAAACAAAAAGTATTTTTTCAGCATGCATAATTTTGTACACATTGAAGAAACTATTGCAATTCGCCGTAAGATAAGGTCACTACATACAGGAGCACATCCATTATTCTAATGAAAAGGGGAGACATATTCTCTTTCTATTGCTTTTGAATAAAAGAATTCAAGAGATAATAGTACTGTGTAGTTATAACTTACATTTTTTTTAGCACACATCTTTTTCTTTTCTATTTTTATCGGAATTTCGGGTAATCCGAACAAGCACCGGTCCCAATTAGTTCGGGTTAGCGGGGTTTTACTGTATTTGCACTCATCTACAATTCTAGTAATTTAACCACATGTGAAAATTTCGTGTGTATAGCGTGTTGCGTTGTTGAGTTATCGTGCATTTGTTCGTGACCGTTCGTGTGCATTTGAATGCACACGAACGGTCACTTTCCGCTCGCGCGTATAGGGATTTTTTCCAAAATTTGACTAAAATTTTCTATTTCGGTAATAATGTAACAGTGAATAGAAGCATTTCCATCACAATTAAACCTCAAACACGATGTATCTTTATTTCAAAGTTAAATTTAAAGGCATATCGCTTTTTATTAAGTGACAAAACTCCGTGTAAATCGATGAACGCCCTTTTCTTTCACTAGAAACTTAAAAAATGTGTCTTATCATTGGCCAACATGTGCGGTACAGCAAAAGCAGAGATAAATTATTATCCAATAATTTGTAATGCAAAATGGGTTTTAAATCAAGGAGATATTTAACGTTAAAATAATTACTTTTTTAAGAATCACAAATTAATTTCGAGCTTCCTAGATAAGTTTCTTTAAATAACAGTTCGAAATTTATTTAATTATAAAGTACACAGCAAACAAATGAAGAGCAGATTTAATCTTAAGTAAAGAATAATTATTTGTAAACAACAAGTAGACCGCTGTGGCCTAGTAGTAAGGTGTTGGCCTTGGAGGCCAAACGCCATCCCGCTGGTGTGGTGAGGAAACTTTGAGAGGGGGCGCCTAATCAGGTGTCGTCCTCGTTGTCTCACCGCGGTTAAAAATTGCGAGGTCCGTCCCAAAATAGCCCTAGTGTTACTTCAAAACGGGACGTTAATATAGCTAAACTAGACAAACTAAGTAAATAAATGGTTACTCAAAGATTCTTTTGTTACGGAATTTGCTTTGGAAACGTTAGTAAGCAAAATGGTTTACGTAAAAATTGACTCCGATAAGGATAAAATAGTGTAAAGCTATCTTTTCGTACCAAAACAAGATGCGGTATGATTCCAGTAAGAAAGAAAACATGCTTAGCTCTGAGTTTAGCGGAAACGCAGTTTGTCTTTTCAAACACCGCGGAGATCAATTTCGTTTTAACCAGATAAAGAAAATGACGGAGAAAGAGATTTAGGACGAAGCTGGATTTTTGCTATTCGTCAGAATTTTTGCTGATAAGAGTTTTTCTTTGAATTTGTGAATGAAGCAAGGATATGATTTGCAAAAGGAATCATGTAAATTGCAAATCATCTTATCATTTCTTTTCAGTGGAGAATACAGGGGCGGCTATCGGGCTGTAGCACCCCCAGAGCTAAACCCAAATTCTTGATTTTACTTAAAATAACTACAACTGTTCTTTCTTTTTAAAAAAAATCGTGACAACGTTGCTTCCTGACTTGACAGGCTCGAAAACTTTCCTACTTTTCTAGTCATTTCACTTGCACTTGTAGCGTTCACGCGGTCAAAACATTTTTTACCTAGTTATTTCATTGTATTTTTTATTAATTATCGAAAGTATTGTAGCATTCTTTATGATTCTTATTGTCAGGTGAGGAGAGTCTGTAAAGTTAAAGTGTTTTGGTTTACATGAGCCATGAGTTTCGACATTCGTCACGGCGATACAAAATTTTTATGACCTCAGCCTCCACCAGACCTGAATCCTGGATTCGCCGCTGTTTCTTTTTCAAACAAGACACTACGAGTGTCGAAATTTGCGTTTCTAAAATATGGACATGACAGAAAGGGCTTCAACGATGCTATTTTATTTCCATGATTAGTCAGATAATTTGTTCAAATATATGCAGTGTATGAAACGGAGATTAGGGGGATACAGTGGCGAATCCAGGGGGGGCTATCGGGCTGCAGCCCCCCCAGAGCTAGACCAGAATTCTTTATTTTATTTAAAATCACTACAGCTGTTTTTTCTTACTCTCCCTTCAAAAAAGTGAAAACATTTCTTCCTGGTTTTTGACACGCTCGAAAGTTTTCCCACTTTTGTAGTCATTCCACTTGTATTTGCAGCGTTGACACGGTCAAAAACATGTTTTGGCTAGTTATTCGATTGTGTTTTCTGTTAAATTATCGAAAGTATTGTAGTGTTTCTTATGATTCTTATTGTCAGGTGAGTAAAGTCTGTAAGGTTAAAGTGTTTGGTTTACATAAGCCATGAGGTTTGACATTCGTCACGACGACAGGAATCTTCTTATACCTCCGCCCCCCCCCCCCGACCCAAATCCTGGATTCGCCACTGGAGGGATAACATATCAAGAAAGATGGGTGGTTATATATTCTCCCTCTGTTACCTGCTTTACAGCTTATCTATATAATAAAAATCATCCATTGTGGTGACGGTCACGTGCTTTGGCTACAAGCCAAAGAGATTCAGACGGTCTGTCTACAAATTAGTATACACACGGGATACTGTTTTGATTATGTGATGTTTTAATATCAAATAGTTTTATCTGAGTCTGAGTTTTTACGTTAAGTTTCTTTTTATGTGGATTTATCGACGCGGAACTCAGTTAATATCAGATAGAAGTTATACTAGAATTAATTTATTTTCCCACTTCTCGGAGATCTTTACTTTCCTTTTCGTTAAAAGGGTTCTTTTTTCCGTACTTAATTTTTGAATTGAATATTTATATATTTTGCGTTTAATGTTTTTTCCTTAACCGTTCTTATACCGAAAAGCTCCCTTTACTTAAAGATTTGCATTCATCAATTTAGCATTTTTTAAAATTTTGTATTTGGTAAGGCATTTTTTGCTGTTAATGGATTTTGCATTATTTTTACCCGGACAAAACGAAAGCAATTTTTAAAAATAAAGTTATTAACAAAGCGAAAATTAGTGTCAATTGATTCATCATTTCTATTTTTCATGTTTTTTTTTAAATTTCGTAAGCACTTTGCCAATGTGCTTGAGATTTTCTACCACAATTTTCGTTAATTAATCTGTGACAATCAGATCTGAGATATTGTTGGCGAGCTAAAAGCCCGTCTTATACGGGCACAAATCTTCTAGTTTAGCATAATAAGCTACCTTGATGCATCTGAAGAAAATGTTGAAAGTTCAAGCGCTCTATCTGCCAACATGTATATTTTTTATAGCGCGGGGAAGATATTTTTGATCAATATCTCTATTATTTCCTCTTCAAGAAATACAGTAAAGCACCGTTTATACGTTTCTCATTTATACGTCGTTTCATCACAGGCCCGATTCATTCGTATTCATTGGAATGATAAAGTATTTCGTTTACACGTCAATAAGCTTCGGTTATACGTCTTCTAGGCCTATGTGGAGGTCAAGTTAAATTTACAGAATTGATAGAGACGAGATTTATTTATATAGTTGCTGAGGTAGTCGGTACATAGAACTATAGAAACTCAAGTGCTTCATATTAACTAGTACCATACTACACTACTAACCATCTCAACCTGTAATTCCTGTATTAGACAAATATCAGAAGTATTCCATTGTAATAAACCATAGGCCTGGTGATTAAGTCAAAGCAAGACTACTCTATAACAAAATAACAAATTTAATTAAACAACAGTTAAATTAAAATCCTTAATTTAAATCTTAAGATGATTATACATGATAGCTGTCAAATGATACAAAAGAGGAAGAGGAAGAGAGTGAAAAGTAGCAGTCAGTCCTTAAATACTGCAACAGGTTCGTCGCTATTGGTCGATGGATGACATCACAAAGAGGGCGGATCCGATCTGCCTGTAATTACAATTCAGGATATTGCCAGATGCCACGATGATGCCACATCCCCGTTCTAAAATGTGAAAATTTCCACCATTCTAGTATGTGAACTGTGATGAAGATATCTTGACTTTGAAATTATCCTCAATGGACCTTATGCACCGTTTGGGTTCGAGAGTATAAAAAAACAGCTGTGGAGGAATAAACAAAACGATCGGCCTATAAGCGACTCAGAAATAAAAGCAGTTCTGAGTCAGCTGTTTAAAACTGACCAATGGCTGCCTCCGGCAGGTCACGTGTCGGAGGATGTGACGTCACATGCATAAGGTCCATTGATGAATCAATAGAAGGCAAATTGTCTGTCGCTAACTGAAACGATGAAGAAGAAGTTATTCCAGGTTTTTTTACTTTCTCATGTACGAAATAAACAAAGAGAAAGTATTGTAATCGTCAAAAAAAATTCGAACTCGAGATTTTGATGAATCTCCACGTTTCAGATCTCCCTGAGTCCGAAAAACACAATTATGGAATTATGTCTGTCTGTCTGTGAACTCGATAACTCGAAAACCATTAGAGCTACGGAGATGAAATTTGCTATGTGATCTTTACACATAATTTGTAGGTTTCTATAAAAATTTGGACAAAATCCGTCCACGGGAAGTCTGCCTGTCTGTCTGTCCGCGGTCATGCGAACACAATAACTCAAAAACTTGAACAGCTAGATGGATAAAATTTGGTACACAGTTGTATCATTATGAATGTAGGTCCGTATAAAATTTTGGGCCAAATCCGACAAAGGGTTGACTGTATGTAGGTCTGTATAATCGCATACTTGTTTTTCTCAAGTTCGTATGGTTGGCGTTTGACCTTGGCGGTCTACGAAGGAAATTGTAGCGAGCCATAAACACGAGATTGGAAATTATGGCAACCCGAATCGAAACTTCGTTCTGACATTCTCCAGATGGAAGGTATGGTGAAATCTTGCGTGATATCTGTAGTAAAATTTCTTACTCAAAAACGTTAAACTAAGTTGTGGTACCTCAGCGCACGTAAAAATTGAAAACATACGCAATTTTTTTGCAAAATATTAAGTTTTTGGGAATTCATGAATTTGATATGCTTCATTGTAAATCACCATTCATAATTTTTTTCTCAAAATAACCAGGCCTTGGGTAAATACCCCAAGAATATTTACTTACCCACTGGGTGTTTACCCATCTCACATTACTGGTCGTAAGCGAGAAAGTTTCGGGGAGGCCACTCCCGCTGGTTGGGAAGTATACGAGAAAGTTTAGGAAGACCACTCCCGCTGCTTTAAAGACGCAATGAACTCCGATTAAAAACTTTAAACTTATTTCTTTTATCAGAAGAGTAGTGAAAAAAACCTTCAATAAACTTAATTCGATTCATAATGTAGTACTTAATGCTCACAGACAATCAGCACGTCAGACGACTGTTAAAGATTTTTTAATTAAACGCCTACCTGGATGTGCATAAATCGTATAAGATATGTATAATTAGTACTCAAAGTATGCAATAAAGGTATGAATTTTCTCACTTTTATGATAAAGGTTTAATTTTGAATTGTAATTATTGATTTCCGTATTATGTTGGAATATACTAGTATTATTTTAAAAAACTATCAAGTTATCCCTTTTAAATTAATTTGCCTTAGTAGCGTTAAATTTATAATAATCAAAGTTGTTTAGTAAAATTTCGATTATACGTCTTTCGTTTATACGTCGTTTTTCATCAGTCCCTTGAGGAGACGTATGAACGATGCTTTACTGCATATCTACGATCGAAACAGTTTTACCAGCATTCAGTTCTTCATAACTCGCATAAATGTCTCTATTTGATATAAAATCAGCGCAATAGCACTTTGCGTAATGGAAATAGAACAAGAGGAATAGTTGAAGACAAATGCATCATAAATCTCCCATGAATATAGATTTTGCAATGTTAAACAATGTTTGTTTCCATAGATTTTAAGCGAATCTTCACCGTACATTCACCGAAGGATTTTCGTGACAATATAGATAATAAGACCAAAACTAAATTTAAAGTTGAAACAGATATAATTACCACTCATACAAGCAGGCAGCGCTACCCAATCTGTTAAACAATAGGAATTGAAATCAGAGATTTTGGAGGAGATAAAGATGTTCTTTAATCAGTGATGAAGTATAAATATCTGAATAGTTTAAAAAATAAGTGAATAATTTTACAATTAAAAGGTAATTATGTAACGTGAGTAACCCCATTATGAGCTTTGTAAGCTTTTCTGACGCTTTTTACTTTCTCGTATATGAAGTATACAAAGAGAAAGTATTGTAATCATCAAAAAAAATTCAAACTCGAGATTTTGATGAATCTCCACATTTTAGACCTCCATGAGTTCGAAAAACACAATTTTGGAATCATGTCTGTGTGTCTGTGAACACGATAACTCGAAAACTATTGGAGCTACGGGGATGAAATTTGGTATGTGATTTTTACACATAATTTTCAGGTTTCTGTCAAATTTTGGACAAAATACGTCCACGGGAAGTCTGTATGTCTGTCCGCTGTCGTGTGAACACTATAACTCAACAACTTTACTAGCTAGATGGATAAAATTTGGTATACAGTTTTATCATCATGAATGTAGGTCCGTATAAATTTTGAACCAAATACTTCGAAGGGTGATGGTCAGTCGGACTGTATAATCGCATACTTGTAAAAATTATATCTCCTAAACACTTTGGCTTAGATAAATAAAAATTGGTATGACGGTTTCTAATATTAATTATAGATCTGTGCCCAAATTTCATTTCAATCGGTTGAAAAAAGGCGTTCAAATTGCATAATTAATTTTTCTAATCCGATTGATTCTCTATGCGTATGCGTACTGGTAGCAATCTCTGTGCACGCGGAAGCTATGGAACGGATTACGTCACGAACTAGCAGTGTGTCATAGATACGTTTTCATAGGTACGCATCTCTTTGAATTTGATTCTTTACCTAAATATTTTACAGTCACTATAATCTACAATGAAAAACCTTCTGATAGTCATTGGATTCTGGGTTACAGTAGGTTCGAAGTTTTTTATCCATGCGGGGGGAGGGGAAACAGCACCTTTTTGGGGAAGTATACGAGAAAGTTTAGGGGAGACCACTTCCGATGGTTTTGAAATTTTTAGTCTAGGAAAAAACGAACAGGGACGGCCTTAGAAGGTGCGGGGCACAAATGGAAACAGTTTTGGTTGACTTTTTTTGTTTAAAGAAACTAAGGATTTAGAGTTAAGAAAAAACCAGCGAGAGTGTTCTGCCCTCGACTTTTTGGTATATTCTGTTTCGTAGTATAGTAAAAGAAACAGAATATAGATAGATCCGAAATTTGATATAGATTTGATCTATAATTTTGATTACAACACCACCTATCAAATTTCATTTATCTAGATTACTGCGTTTTTGTGTTATAGTGCTCATAGATCCACGAATAGACGCAGCCAAGCCTTT